>CAUYQG010148765.1:0-46922 GCA_963574415.1 Tarsius wallacei
AAAAAAAAGCAAACAACTCCATTAAAAATGGGCAAAATATACGAATAGACACTTCCCAGAAGAAGACATACAAGTAGCCAACAGATACATAAAAAAATGCTCATCCTCACTATTCATCAGAGAAATCAAATCAAAACCACATTGAGATACCATATAATTCCAGTAAGAATGGCCGTCATTAATAAAACAAAAAACAACAGATGCTGCTGAGGATGCAGAGAAAAGGGAACAGTTCTACACTTTTGGTGGTAGTACAAACTTTTCTTAACTTTTTATTCCTCCAGTGGTTCTGCTCATCTTTCAGCTTGGAAAAAATCATCACCTGCACTTGACTGATCCCTGGGAGCAGGTTCTTTCCTGAAAAACTTAGCCTGGATGGCACAAATGTTTGAAAGGGTTTGACAGTTTTCACCTGTGGGTGTCTACTGAGGGAAATCAGTAGTCTTCATAAACCGATGAAAGCATTTCAGATGTTTATACTCCATCATCACACAGGGTGTATCTTGGTGGTTGATCCTCATGGAAGCTTTTGGATTTGTTCTGGAGATGCTGTAGTAATTTTTATACCAGTAGAAACCACATTTTTTGTTCCGACTCATTTACTATCAATCAAGTTCCCTTACATATAGCAAGTTTGGATTAAGGTCTGTAGGACAGAGGCAAATCCATGACTCTATTTCCGTAATTTTTCCAAAGCTTTGGTTTTATTAGTGTCATTTCCTGTCTAGTTATTATGTCAACCCACCCACCTAATCTAGTAGCAGTCAAAGTATCTTTTTAGCTGAGTCAATGATTCGTTTAATCTTTCTGAAATGCCACATAAACTGCAGGCAGATTGGTGGCTCTTGGCTTGAGCTGGAGGGCATGATGGTGCATTCCATTTGCTTATCTAGTTCTATCATGAGATCACTCCCATTGGGCACCCATGAGCCCTGAAGAGATGTGCCATAAATGGTAATGTATGTGATTGGAAGTGACAAGGCAGTTTAGGATGTGCGTAGCTTCTACCGTGCCAGGAGAGAATGACTAAGATGCTGTAATGGTACACAGTCAAGAAAAATACAAGATTCCAGATGGAAGCTTGCTTAGGGTCAGACTATGGTGAAAGGCAAGAAAGTGTTTATAAGTCCACTGGTTAAACTGACTTGCTATAAACTGATTAAAATCATAAAGTTATAATACCACAAGAGTTTATAGTCCTTTCTTCTATTGAGTGAAGATGAAGCTGCTGTAAAATAAGATCTGTAAAAGAATTGAATCATATGATAGTACTTCCCCAAAACAATCCAGACAGCAAATATTTGCACACTGCTCATTTTCTGATGGAGATGCTAAGACCCAGAGAACGCGATAACTTGCCCAATCACGCAGTGAGTTATTGGTATTGTTAGTTACTCATGTTTTAGCCCTCATGAGACAAAATAATTCACGTTTTTAAAACATCTTTAATGTTTTATGGACATTTTTTCTAACTTAATAAAGCAACTTCACAATTACTTTCTCAATAAGCTTACTTGCCATGTTGATTGTTTTCAGTTAGCTTTCATCTATTTCATCCATCCTGTAAATCCCAATACAAGATATAGTATATTATTGATGTTTTTCTGGAAGTTTTTTTTTTTTAGAGCCAAACCCAAAGTTAGGAGGGCAATGACAATTTTTCATGTCTTATTGTGATATTGTCATAAAAGCTTGACATGAAGTAGTCTAAGAAATAAAATCCTTCTTTCTCTTCCAGTGGCAATTTTTACTAGAAAGTATTAAAACTATAAATAAAAGTTGCTCTTTAAAGTCATATTTCTAAGTTTTTTTTTTTTTTTTTAGCTGGAGTCTCACTCCATCGCCCAAGCTGGAGTGCAGTGGCATACTCACAGCCATCCCAGCATCGACTTGCTGGGCTTAGGCGATACTTCCACCTCAGCCTTCCAAGTAGCCGGAACTACAGGCACGTGCTACCACACCCAGCTAATTTTTTAGATCGTGGAGATGAGATCTCGCCAAGTTGCCCTGGCTAGTCTCGAACCCACAGGCTCAGGCAATCCACTCTCTCGGCCTCCCAAAGTGCTGGGATTACAGGCTGAGCCACCGAGCCCAGCCAGTTCATTTTAATTTATATGCTAGGGACAGGGGTTCTTTTTTTTTTTTTTTGAGTTTGAGTTTGAGTCTCACTCTGTAGCCTAGACTGGAGTGCAGTGGCCGCTTCCGGCCACTGCAGCCTCGACCTGCTGGGCCCTGGGGATCCTTCCGCCTCAGCCTTCCAAGTAGCTGGAACTACAGGTGCGCGCTACCATGCCCAGCTAATTTTTTGATTTATTGTAGAGATGAAGTCTCGCCAAGTTGCCCAGGCGGGTCTCGAACCCACAGGCTCAGGCAATCCACTCACCTCAGCCTCCCAAAGCGCGGGATTGCAGACTGAGCCACCGAGCCTGGCCGGTTCTTTTTATATATGGCTTTGAAACTACTTTTTCCTTTTCTGATTATAATATGTGTTTATCGTAAAAATTGATATAGAAAAAATATGAAAATAGAAGGGTAGATCCTTCCACTACCAGAGATCATTTCTGTTTTAATCTTGGTGAATTCCCTTCTAGTCTTTTTTTAAAAAAAATGCATGAATATATATATATACAATTTCCCATAATGAATTAACACATCATTTACAATTTTGTGTCTTACTAATGTCAATATCATTATGTCATTAGCATTTATCCCTTACATAAAACGTTTCAAAAATTATTAAATGATAATATACTATTCAACCCTGTGGATATCCTACAATGATTTTTAATCAGTACTCTATTATTAAAGCTTTGAATATTTTTCTTTCTTTTCATTTTCTTTCTTATTCTAGTTGTGATTTAGTGAACAGTTTCCTATGTGGTTTTTGCTCACATTTCTGGTTATTTTCTTAGTAGATATAGATTACCTTAAACAAATTATTTGGCTTAGACTTTCCCAGAATAACTTTGGAAACATAACAAATGAACAGTGGAACCCTTTTCTACAGAGGCATAATAAAACTTAAACCTACATACAATGGGAAGTATTTACATTTCACACATTAGAACTTGGGACGTGCCAACCGGCTGACCTTTCAGCTAGTGCCATTCATAAGGACCAAACAGGAATTCTTGGCTCAAACCTGAGGTTACATGCTCTGAAGGAACACAGGCTGCAATTCTCAAGCTGTGCCTTGATTAAGCAGCATTCCTTAGCACATTATTCTCTGCCTAGTCAGATCATTATTATAGCTGGGTTCTTTATGCCAGCTGTAGAAAACATGCAGGGGAATTTTCAAGTTTACAATAGGGAGATTTACCAAGATTTCATCATCAGAGCAATAACTCAGTTACATACTTAAAAACTTTGCTCTGTTAAATAAATATACTCAGTGCACAGAGACTCCTTTGGAAAGTACGGTAGTGATAGGGACTGCCCTCCCTGCTTCCACTGAGGATCTTCTTCCGGTTCTTCGATTTCCCTGGCAAAATATTTACTTTATGAGTTCAGGGTGTGGCATATACACTTTACAGTGCATGTTCTCTTTGTGTCAGAGAAAAATAAAAAGTCCCTAGTGGTTAGGGAAGTAGAAGCGAGGACATATCACAATAGCTGATAGTGCTGAGGCATTTGGCTACATTTCAGACTCATATTTATGAGAAGAAGATATAGTTGTTTCCACAAAAACCTAAGTAATTTCATCTATTTCTGATCATTATGAAATGTACAGGGAAATGGGTTTACCCAGTCTGAGAGTTCTGGAAGGTAGTTTTGTAATCTCAAAACTATTAAATACAGACCCATTTTTAAACCTCAAAATTCAACTTCCTGAATTTATCTTAAGAAAATTACTAGGAATAAGTACAATGATTCGTCTATAGACTATTCTTCATAGAACAATTCGTATAATTGAACAGTTAGAAACAACCTAGGGAATTAAATTATAAATAACTATGCAATAGCAAACTGTATGACTATTTAAAATGATTGCCCTGAGCCCGCGGGTTCGAGACCCGCCCGGGCAACTTGGCAAGACTTCATCTCTACAATAAATAAAAAAAAATTAGCTGGGCGTGGTAGCGCGCGCCTGTAGTTCCAGCTACTTGGAAGGCTGAGGCGGGAAGGATCGCTTGAGCTCGGCAAGTCGAGGCTGCGGTGGCCGGGAGCGGCCACTGCACTCCAGTCTGGGCGAGAGTGAGACTCCAACTCAAAAACAAACAAACAAACAAACAAACAAACAAAAAATGATTGCATAATCAGCCATAATGAAGAACAAAATCATGGCCTTCGCAGCAACATGGATGCAGCTGGAAACCATCATACTAAGTGAACTATCACAGAAACAAAGAACTGAACAACGCATGTTCTCACTCATAGGTGGTCCCTGATCACTGTTCAGACAAACATAAGGGTGAGATTGTCAGATGCTGGACATTACTAGGGGAGAGAGGGAGGGAAAAGGGAGGGGGCATTTGGCAACACACTGGGTACCGGGTCTGCTATTGGGGGAGAGAGAGGGCCAGCTAGAAGCCCCAACTTTTCCTTCATGTAACCTACTTATGCAGTAAATCCTCACTTGTACCCCACAACTCTAAAATAAGGTAATTTAATAATAAGTAAATAAAATAAATTGATGGCATAGAAAATCAATTTTTAAAAAGACAGACTGAAGACTGTATCCACATTCTTAAATGAAAAGAATAGGTTTAAAAATGTATATGTTATGTTAAATAAATGAATAGACATATGTCTAGAAGTTATTAAAATGTAACATTAATTCTCTAGCTGGTGATTTTGTGATTAATCTTTGTGTTCCTCTTTTGACTGATTTATATAGTTCATTCTTTCAAAAGAGTATGTATTATAGTAATTTTTTTTTTTTTTAGGTACAGAAAAAGGCCAGGTGTGGTAACTCATGCCTGTAATCCCAGCACTTTGGGAGGCTGGGGCAGGAGGATTGCATGAGCCCAGGAGTTCAAAATCAGCTTAGACAACATAACAAGACCTTGTCTCTATAAAAAAATCAAAAGAATAAGCTGGGTGTGGTGGCATGCTCCTGTAGTGCTGGCTACTTGGGAGGCTAAGGTGGAAGGAATGCTTAAACCAAGGAGGTCAAGGCTGTGGTGAGCCATGATCATGCCACTGCACTCCAGCCTGGGCAGCAGAGTAAAGCCCCAACTCAAACAAGTAATTAAATAAAGAGTGCCGAAAATGATTAAAAACTTTGTTTTTTTCTTTTTCTTTCTTTCTTTTTTTGTTTTTTTGAGTTGGAGTCTCACTCTTATTGCCCAGGTTGCAGTGCAGTGGCACACTCATGGCCACCGCAGCCTCGATCTGCTGGGCTTAGGTGATCCTTCAGCCTCAGCCTTCCAAGTAGCTGGAACTACAGATGCACACGACCATGCTCGGCTAGTTTTTGTGATTTATTGTAAAGATGAGTTCTCACCAAATTGTCCAGGCTGGTCTTGCACCTCTGGGCTCAGGCAATCCTCTTGCCTCAGCCTCCCAAAGTGCTGGGTTTACAGGCTGAGCCACCACACCTGGCCTCTTTTTTAATTTTAAAGATGTGCAGTACAATTCAAGATTAGGTGTACAAGTGGTCATCGTACAGGTGAAGTTTGGGCCTCCCTTTGGTCCCCATTTCACCTGGTTTGAGATCAGGTACCCTTATTGATGTTGTATTCACCCCCCTCTCCCGGCAGAATCCTGCTGCTGCCAATTCCTTTCTTATAGTATTATGGTAAATGTTCAGGGTCTGCTTATGAGTGAGAACATGTGATACTCAGTTCTTTGTTTCTGTGATAGATCACTAAGTATTATAGACTCTAAACCTATCCAAATTGCCGTGAAATCCATTTGTTTGTACCTCCTTATGACTGTGTAATAGTCCATTGTGTATATGTACCACATTTTAAAAAATCCAGTCCATTTTTGATGGGTAGCACAGTTGGTTATTTTTTATATATTGTGCCTCTTAAAATTTTGCCATCCTTTAAGAGGAGATGAAACACTAGAAGACTTCTGTATTCAGCTTGATATTCAGACTTTGTCCTTGTGATAGAATCTGCTTGCAAGAAAGTGGCTAAATATCAACCATTACTTAAAACTGTTAAAAACAATTCAGGAGTAGGTATAATTCTAGGGTTTACAAATATACTTTCCTCATGACATTGTTCTCCCTACCTCAAAGCAGCCATTCCATTAATTCTTCAACGTCCTGCTCTTAATCTCAGAATCCTTCTCAACACAAAATTTCATAGAAGTTTGGCATCTATATGACAACTCAAAAAATTATCATACTAAAATCAATTGTAAAAATTAAACCATATTTGTTGCATTTTCCATGGAATACTGTTGTAAGGAACCTACTAAGTCAAGAAGCATAAAATCTCCCTTTAAGGAAAATAAAGTAAATGCTTCAGGATATTTAACTTAAAAAATAATAAAACAATAACCCCCCCTCAAAACTGTACAACTATTAAAAGTGATGACATAGAAAGTCAATTTAGTTTTAGTGTGAAGAATTTTGAATTAAGTGTTACAAATACAGAATATCAATGATATCTTTGAAAACACTAAATCAATCAGTGTACATGTATTAATGGTGTACACCTAGAACATTTAGCACACATACACATTTGGCAAAAACCTGAATAATTTTGGTGTATTCTTTAGTATTCGTCTTGTTTCCTAGGGGAATGCTAGTACCATGATGTTTTGTTTAGCATTTTATCCCTCCTATCAACCTAAATTTCAAAGCACAGATCTTGATTGAGCCAACCAGGCTCGAGACACTCTGTTAGTAATTGAGCAAATAAATGCCGAGTTGGTTTGATAATACTAAAATCTGAAAAGTTCATATTTCCTAAAACACTTGAAGATTAAAAAAATGAGTTTAGTTTAAGTTGTTGCAATGAAGCTGATTCTTTATTGAAAGAAAAATTAAGTTGTGGGAAGTTGCCTGGCTTGGTTATGCAAATTATTTTGAAGTTATGATGGGAAATTCCTGCTAAAACCTTTGAGCCCTCTTGTACATTGATAATCAGAATTGTTTTCACCATGATAAAAGATTCCTTGAAAGGCAGCCAAGTTCTCACTTCCTTATGTGGTAATAGAAGCAGTAATCTAGAATAATCAGGAATAATCTGTTTTCTTTTATACCATCTAATAACAGCAAACTTTTAAATCACAGAAACATTGAACTTGAAAATTAAAATGAAAGAAATATGAAGTTGCATTTAAAAGTACTTTGATTTTTCTTCTGTGTGCCTAGCACTAAAAGCATTTAAAAGTACTTTCAAATAATATGACTTACTTTCCCATTTGTAGGAGAAATTTTGAAAAATTTTCATATTTTTTGTCTTATATCTGTGGCATTTTCCCTTCAGGGTAGTATATTCTCTCCTGTATGACTTTTTGTGGTTTCTATTTCTTGTAGATATGTCATATTTTATTCTTGACATATGGAAGAAATTATGCAATGACACATATCTCAGAGAAGCTGAGATTTTAAAAAATAGTTTTGAATTCCATAAAACATTTTTGTCTTGAAGGGTCATTATTGTTTTTTATTTATTTTTTTCTGTCTAAGTAATAAACAGTGTGATACTAACAGTGAAGAGTCTGTTACGTGTGTAATGGAAAAATAGTAAAACAAAGCCATTTGCTCCACTCATATTGAAGGTCATATTTTTGTTAGTTTGATTTTTAGCAGAATTAGATATAAAATAATGTTTTTTAAAAGTGGCTGAGTGGTCGCTATAGTGATTTTATTTTTAGTTACAACCAAATATTGTGTCTAGTTTTAAGATTGTGTCTTGTTTCAGCTGTACTCAAGCTATAATAATCAGAATTAAGGTTAAATTGACATCCACGGGAGATGGAAATCTTTCTAGTTGATTGTCCATTAGGCATTATAGGCATAACAAGTCTTAAACCAAGTGCCAAACATTTTTTTTTTTTTTTGAGTCAGAGTCTCACTCTGTTGCCCAAATTGGAGGGCAGTGGCATGCTCACAGCCACCGCAGCCTTGACCTGCTGGGCTTAGGCGATCCTTCTGCCTCAGCTAGTAGCTGGAACTACAGACACGTGCCACCATGCTCAGCTAAGTTTTTGGTTTACTGTAAAGATGAGGTCTCGCCAAGTTGTCCAGGCTGGTCTTGAGCCCGTGGGCTCAGGCAATCCTCTCACCTCAGTCTCCCAAAGTGCTGGGATTATAGGCGTGATCCACTGTGCCTGGCAGCTCCAAACTGTTAATGGTGGATTTTTTTTTTTGGAGGGATGGTGACATGAATTTTTGCTCAGGCTATTTTTATACCCCTGACCTCAAGTGATCTTTCTGCCTTGGCCTCTCAAAGTGCTGGGATTATAGGCATGCACTACCACAACCAGCTCTTAAATCAAATTCTTCATTTCCCTCTTCCCCCAATAATCTCTTCCCCGAGTGCTTCCCATCTGCTTAAACTGCACCACCATTCCCTCAGTTATTCAACCCAAAACAGTGAGTTATTCCTAACTTTTCCCTTTCTTTCATAGTCAAAATCAAATTTATATAAAATTACTGTTGTTTTTAACTTTAAAATATACTCCCAATTCACTACTTCTGACCATCACTATGTCTGCTCTAGTCTAAATAAACCTCCTCATTGTTCTCCCTGCTTCTATTCTGTTCCCTTTGCAGCAGTTAGGGATCCTTTTAAAATCCTAAATCAGGGCACGGTGTTTTCTTACACAAATTCATCCAATTGTATCCCCTCTCATCTCACTTAACACAACCTGCTAACTCCCCACCAAGGTGAGTGAGCCCTGAGTAACCTGTCTTCTGGCTGCCTCCTTGGCCTCATTGCCTCACCCCATCTTATCCAGCACACCAGCCTTACTGTCCTTCAAGCCTCCACGCAATTTCCTGCCTCAAAGACATTGTATTTGTTGTCCTCCACTTTAGATGCTCTTCTCCCAGATGTCTGCATGACTTGCTCCTTTACTTCATTCAGGTCTCTGCTCAATGTCTTCTCCATAGAGATGTTTTCCTGATCACTTTTTCTAAAATGGCACCATGGACACTCCCTTCCCCTTATCCTCCTTAATTTGGCCTCATAACATTTTCAACACTTGATATTTAATTACCTTCAATTGCTGCTTTACTTATATACTAATTTTTCTTGTCTGTCTCATCTGTTACATGTATGTGTATAAAAGTAAATATATATACATTCTCATCAACCAATGAACAACCATCTACTATAACCTAGGTTGCATGAAGGTAGAGATTTTGTTTTACCACTTTATTCTTGGTGGCATGAATAGTTTATAACACAAGTTAGGTGCCCAATAAATCTTTGTTGTATGAGTGAGTAAATTTCTGACCTTGCCTTCAGTGAACAGTGGGATCCATGTAAATGAGTCATCATTTGAGTGATAATAGTTCATGTCCTTTATCCTTCCTCATCTTATTTTGTCTTTTGTGTGTGAATATATGCATGTGCATGTTTTAAACTTCAAGACTAAGCAGAGATTATATTCTACAGCAGAAAAGAAGTGACCCTAGCAGTTTCATAAATCAGAGGTACCATTTAGAATTCCACTGGAAAGGTTAACTTCATCTAATGGCAGCGCAGTAAATTAAAAAAATATTTTCTAGATGTCTGCAAATAATGTTTCCATTTTCCCAGTGTCAAAAACAAGCACTGATGGTCTGCACATTGGGCCCTCCAGAGACTTGGAGACGTTATCTGATAAACCTGTGTTCAATTTCCATAATATTTACTGTCAAGGGAAGGTGAAGAGTGGCTTCCTAGTTGGTTACAAAGTAGTTGAGAAGGATATATTGAAGGATGTCAATGGATGAAGAAATCTGATTTTAATGCTATCCTGGGGCCCTCTGGTGGAGGTGAATCCTCCTTGTTATGCATATTGGCTACAAGGAGTGATTCCTGTGGTCTCTCTGCAGATGGTTGCTAAATGGAACCCCTCAACCTTCCAGCCTCAAAAATATCTCTGGTTGTGTAGTCCAAGATGATGTAGTAATGGGAATTTTGATGGTAAGAAAATATAATTTTCAGCAGCCCTTTAGCTGCCAACAAGTATGAGCAGTCAGGCCAAAAGACATCAACATGCACCCATGAACACAACCATTCAATAGCTGGGCTTGAATAAGATTGCATACTCCAGTGTGGGAAACCAGCTCATTTGTGGTATGTCTGGAGGTGATGACAGATCTGTAATGTTTCTGGACGAGCCCACCACTGGCTTAGATGTCAGCACATCAAACACAGTTCTTCTACTCCTGAAGAAGATGTGAAGTTAGGGAAGATCCATTGTCTTCTTAATTCCTCAGCCTTGTTATGCTATCTTCAAAGCTTTTACTTATTTATTATTTTACTTTATTTTAAAGATGTGGGGTACAATTCAGGGTTAGGTATACAAGCGTCCATTATGCAGTACCCATGTTGATGAGGTGTGCCCCCTCTCCCCTGGCAGTTTCCCACTACTGCCAATCCCTTTCTTATAGTATTATGATAATTGTTCAAAGTCCACTTATGAGTGAGGACATATGGTACTCTGTTCTTTGTTTCTGTGATAGATCACTGAGAATGATAGACTCTAAATCCATCCATGTTGCTGTGAAGCCCATATGTTTGTCCTTCTTTATGACTGCATAATATTCCATTGTGTATATGTCTTCAAAGTTTTTGATAGCCTTACCTTGATGGCTTCTAGAAGGATGATATAGAATATAGAATGGTCATGCAGAGAAAACTTCAACATATTTTGCATTTGTTAGTTACCAGTATGAGTTCTATAACAACTCTGCTAATTTCTTTCTGGATGTCATTAATGGAGACTCCTCTGCTGTGACCCTAAACAGAAACCAAAGAGGTCAGAAACCTGGGAGAATTGCAGAGCCTCCCAATTAGGATAAATAATGCATAGAGGAATTAGTGGAATTTTATGTCAATTCCTCTTTCTACAGAGAAGATAAATTTGAGTTAGATGAGCTCTTAGTAGGCCAAAAAACGAGTATACTTTCTTTGACTATCAACGCAGGTGGGTGTCCGAATACTTATTAAAAATTTTGCTTGGTGAGCCACAGGGCTACATTCCTTAGATAACAGCATGAGTTATCATCAGACTGGATATAGAGGCTCTTTAAATAATAACTCCTTAAATAACTACCCTGAAGGAATTTATACTAGAGATGACTTCCTGTTCTACTTGACCTACAACTGATGTTTTAATAATGTCTCAGTTGTATCTCTTTTGGCCCTTGAGAAAAAGTAATTTATGCACTAGTCTATCAGTGGCTATTGTAGAGTATCCTCATATTGCATTGGCTGGCTGATATCTGACATACTCCCTGTAGGAATTTTATGATGTATTATATGATGAGTACCTCATATTCAATGTTGTGACAAGTTGAAGGTGGAAGCCATTTTTTTTCTTGATGTCTCCCTCATGAGGCTTGCATTGACCTTCAGTGCGTTGGCTCTGGGTTATCACTTTGAGTCACAGTGATACCCTTTGACTTTTCTTCTTTTGACAACTCTTTATTCAATGACAATATTTTCAGGCTTTTGTGTGAAAATCAGAACCATTAGTCCTTGGTTTTCCTGGATCTAGTATATAGGTATTCCTTAATATGGCCACACAACCTTGCAATATAACATTGATTTACTTAAGTATTGAACTGAAGGAGAATGTTGGGCCACTCGCCCTCTCGCCAACACAGCTTAAAAATAGACAAGGGCTGACCAGGCTTGGTGGCTTAGCCTGTAATTCCAGCATTTTGGGAGGCCGAGGTGAGTGGATTGCCTGTCTGCTGGGTCGAGACCAGCCCGGGCAGCTTGGCGAGACCTCACCTCTACAATTAAAAAAAAAAATTTAGCCAGGCGTGGAAGCATGCGCCTGTAGTTCCAGCTACTTGGAAGGCTGAGGCAGAAAGATTGCCTAAGCCCAGCAGGTCTACAAGGGATAATGTACCTGGGGCTAATGAGGGATGTGACAGCTGATTAATGCTCTGTCTCTCATCCTTCACATGGATAATTCTGGAAGACAACAGTTTGTTTCTCAGAAAGTTCTACTGGAATCAGTATCCATTGTCCATGAAATAACCTTCAAAATGATTCTTCCCTCCACTTCTCTGCCTCATTCCTGGTTCTGAGATTATCTCATAAGTAAATGATCTCTATCTGAGGCTCTGCTTTGAGGAACCCAAACCAAGTTGCTAAGAAATAAGATACTTGATGTGTTTTAAGTAGTTATTGTGGGAATTCATATTTATTACTCTCCTCCATTAAAATTGTGGTTTATTATTTTTATTTTTTAGTGAATCTTAGTATATGATTAAGCCTGTATGGAAACTACAACTTGTATTACTGTCTGCAAATGGAAGCTAATGATATGTAATGTAATCCATTTGATAATGAGATAATAAGCCCTTGAGGAGGAAATGAGGACAAATATATTGATCGAGAGAGGAGTTCTGATTTCTAGTCCTAGTGCTAGTACTCACGATTTGACACTGGCAAAGTTAAATGCCTCTATATTTTTAGGTTCCTTGGCTTTAAAATTAAGATATTAAACTAGAGGGTCTCCAAGCTTTTCCATGTTAGGAATTGTATAATTTGGCACTCTTTGAAAAAACATGGTAAGAGCAAATAATGTGTTAGAAATGTAATCATAAAATGTGTTGAAGAGTTATTGGAATAAATGAGATTTGGAAACCGCCATGATAATAGGCCAGAGATAATATGTTTTTACAGTTATTAAAGTAATAAGAAAAAAGTAATCCTGTTAGAAGAGTAGTAATGGGCTAGTTTATATAAAATCTCATCTGAGGACCTAGAGAGGAGGTTTGATTTCTATTTCCAGCTCCAGTCTTCAATTATTTTTGTTTTAAAAAATTTTTCTTTAAGCTTCAGTACCCTTGAAGGTTATTCAGTTTAAATTATAATTTTAAAAGTGTAATTAAAGACACCCATTGAGTCTTTGTCTCCTGTGTTTAGTGGATGGATATTTGAAATTTGAAGGTGGTTTTAAAAATGTGTTTATTTTATTAATATTTACTACTAAGCTAAAATTTAAGAAAATTATGATTATATATAAACACAGTCTTATTGAAGAAACTTAAAATTTTTAAAAATAATTATTGATGAAGTTCATGTTTTCAATATAATCTCAAGTGTAATACATTCTGTACTCCACAGATTGTAACTTTGTTGGTCTCTGTGTCCTGATACTCTCTGAGATACTTTTATGGGGTGTCACTAGCGTGTGAGTCTATGAATTTGTTGCTCCTGAATTTGCCCAGGTAAAACTGATGACCAGGTCACACTAATGGCTTGAAAAAAATCCCTGAATTTAAACTTCCTCGGGATGTAGAATGTAACTCTACCTCCTTTCATATGTTTTCACTGTAAGGACCAAAACTCTATCTCCAATGTAGTTTCTGATAAAGTCAAATCTTTTTCCCACTAAATGTGAAAATGTCTTTGTCACCTAATATTGGGGGAAGAAGTTAGCCTTCAGATACCTCTGGTAGGGATTTAAAGAGGTATTCTAGCCTCAAGACCTCTTTTTTTCTAGGACTGCTTACAGCTCCCACATTTCTTCTCTGAAATACACCTTGGTTCCTATCATGATGTGATTCTTAATCATCTTGTGTACACACACACACACACACACACACACACACACATCTGGATGTTACTTATGGTAATAGATATAAGGTATTTGTGTATAAATAAATAATGATAAATGTCAAATAAATTATGTTTGAGATACTAAACAAGAGAAACCCTTGAGTATTTTCTT
Organism: Tarsius wallacei; assembly: GCA_963574415.1. Taxonomy (NCBI): domain Eukaryota; kingdom Metazoa; phylum Chordata; class Mammalia; order Primates; family Tarsiidae; genus Tarsius; species Tarsius wallacei. The sequence continues at coordinate 13,813 of CAUYQG010148765.1, forward strand.
TTTTTTTTTGAGTTGGAGTCTCACTGTGTCACCCAGCCTGCAGTGCAGTGGCAGGCTCTCGGCCACCGCAGCCTCGACCTGCTGGGCTCCAGTGATCCTTCTGCCTCAGCCTTCCAAGTAGCTGAACTACAGGCATGCGCTACCACGCCTGGCTAATTTTTGATGTAGTGTAGAGACAGGTCTCGCCAAGTTGCCCGGGTGGGTCTTGAACCCGCAGGCTCAGGAAATTCACTCCCCTCGGCCTCCCAAAGTCCTGGGATTACTGGCTGAGCCTCTGAGCCCGGCCAAGTATTTTCAAAAAAGTATATGTTTGACACGAGTAAAAGAGAACATTCATGTATCCTAGAATGAATGAAGGAAAAAGCCCACAGTGGTACATGCTACACAAACTGTTTTGTGACAGCAAAAACTGGGGGCAACTTAAATGTCACAAATTCACTGAATAAAATGTAATTTCTCTAAACAATGGAATGTTGCACAGACGTTAATAATCACATTCTAGATCAGGAATTGGGAAACTTTTGGTAAAAACTAGATGATAAATATTTTAGGCAACATAGTTTGTTCCAGCGACTCAGTTCTATCATTGTGTTGACATGGCTATAGACAATATGTAAACAAGAGAGTATGGTTGTGTTCCAATAAAACTTTACTCACAGAACAGGCAAAGGGCTAGATTTGGTGCATGGGTTGGGCATAGTTTGTGGACCCTTGATTTAAAGAATAGATCTTTTAAGCATAAACCATAGTATATATTATTCTACCTGCATTTGTTTAGAAGCAGACAGAAGATATTGGAGTGCTATTTTTGGGGAACACCTCTTGAAGCTGAAATCAGTTGTTAGTTATTTATCTTCTTTTTTGAGTTGGAGTCTCACTCTGTCACCCAGGCTGGAGTGCAGTGGCTTGCTCATGGCCACTGCAGCCTCAACCTGCTAGGCTTAGGCAACCTTTCCATCTCAGCCTTCCGAGTAGCTGGAACTACAGTTGAGCACTACCACATCTGTCTTATTTTTTGATTTATTGTAGAGACGAGGTCTCACCAAGTTGCCCAAGCTGGTCTTGAACCCCTGGGCTTGGGCAGTCCTCTTGCCTTGGCTTCCCAAAGTGCAGGAATTACAGGCTGAGCCACCGTGCCCGGCCAGTTGTTATTTTTAAGATCAATGAAAGAAAATACTGTTCTATATAGTTAGTAGTAAACATAAGGAGTGAGTAAAGCCTAAGATTGAAAAGGAAAGGGGGCAGGGAGGAAGAAGAGAATAAGATTTGTTGAAAATCTACAATATACAGTGAAATGTTTTATTATCCCCTGATTATGAGAAAAGTTTCTGAGATTCAGTTTAAATGACTTGTTCAAAGTCACATAGTCAGGGATAGAGCTAAGATTCAAATTCAAATAAATTCATATTTTTTTTTTCCCAATACACATGCTGATTTTATTTTAAATAGAGATAAGAAATTTCAAGTTGATAGTTTCTTGGTGAGTCAGAAGGTGAGGTTAGGAATGTTTGAATTTGACATTATGAAGGGAACTTCCTAATTACCCTTTGAGTTCAAGCTCAGATGATTCTTTAACATTCTTCTAGAAAGGAGCCTCATTCCTTATGCTAGCAAAGCTCTTGATGTATGTCTGATATGGCATTTTTAAAATTCTTCATTGTATACTTGTTCATTCAGTGGTCTCCCTTCCTGGGATGATCTCAGTCAGGTAGGAATCAAATATCATACTTCCTTGCGTTTATAGCACATTTCCTATTAAAGTAATTTGCACTTAGTAGATTCTCCATACATACTGTTTTAAAAGGGATTCCCACCATCTACATGTTATTAAATTCCTATCAGAAAGAGAACTTTTTTTTTTTTTCAGTTGGAGTCTCACTCCGTTGCCTAGACTGGAGTGCAGTGGCCACTTCCGGCCACCGCAGCCTCGACTTGCTGGGCTCCTGCGATCCTTCCACCTCAGCTGGAACTACAGGCGTGTGCTACCACGCCCGGCTAATTTTTTTTTTTTTATTTATTGTAGAGATGAGGTTTCGCCTGCCCAGGCTGGTCTCGAACCCGCGGGCTCAGGCAATCCACTCACCTCAGCCTCCCAAGGCGCGGGATTACAGGCTGAGCCACTGAGCCCGGCAAGAGAACATTTTTTATGGACATTCAGTTTAGTTAGCATGACAAGTCTTATGTATATCTATCATAGAAATGGAAGGGGTATTTAGCAATTTTTAAATGATTACATTTAAAAATTTCTACAATAATATTTTATGCAATATGAATATGACACATACTCCATCATGCCTTATTTCATAGATATTTGTGTATATTTCAACCGTTTTCTTATAATTTCCCTTGAACTTAGACATCATATTCTAGCTATCTGTATATACCATTAAGTACCTTCCACATAAGACACTTGTCAATTCTTTTTTGGAAACAAATGAAAAACAAACAAACAAGACACTGTGACTCTACTACATGCAGAAACTAGGACTCATTAGGAATACATTTGAGATACTTAAAAAGAATGGCTGGATAATAAATTTTAATGCAATAAATAGCATTGTAATAGATTAGATTTGAAATAATTTTCTTATGTTAACCTTCTAGTTGGTACATTCATTAATTACCAAAAAAAGAAATAAAGAAATAGAAAAAAAAAAACCAATTGAAAGTCACATTTTAAGGTACAAATATGAAATGATACAAACATCAAGACAAGCACAGGGAAATATAATTTCAATCAGTATAAAAATACTAAAAATCAGTTCTTTCTGGATATTAAAGGGAGAAGAAAGCAAATATGTGAGTAAAAGGTGAGAGAGAAAGGGAGAAGAAGAGGAGAGACATCAGGAATGGAGGATGAAGGAGAAATGAACACAGATTGCAAGCAACCAAGAGTAGCAGTAAATAAAGTAAAAGGATCTTTGGGCTGGGTGAATGTTAGACATAGGTCGATGCAGAGTTTCTTTTATGTTTTGTTTTGTTGTCAGCTTTATTGAGATATAACTGATTTACCATAACATTCACCTTTCAAAGTTTACAACTCAAATGTATTTTGATAGATTCACAGAGTTTTGTAACCACTACCAATATCTACTTTCAGGTAAAGAATAAAAGAGAGAACAGACACGGTGACTCATGCCTATAATCCCAGCACATTGAGAGGCCGAGGAGAGAGGATTGCCTGAGCCCCGGGCTACAAGATCAGCCTTCATAACTTGGCAAAACCTCGTTTCTACAATAAATCAAAAAAATCAGCGGGGCTTGGTGGCACATGCCTGTGGTTCCAGCTACTTGAAAGGTTGACGCAGATGAATCACCTGAGCTCAGTCCCCATTTATGAGAAAAGTTTTGGTTGTCACAACTCTAGGTTGTGGTAGCCCTGTGTGTGCCACTGCACTCCAGCCTGGGCGACAGAGCCAGACTCCAACTCAGAGAGAAATGCATCTTACTGATTTTTTAATTTTTAATTTTTTTTTAGTATTGCAGTAGAATCAAGATGTTTTTATTTTTCAGAAAATTGATTTTTTTCCAATTAGTATTATGTTTTAGAGATCTTTCCAAGCCAGTTAATACAGAGCTACCTTATGCTTTTGAATTGTTACTTGTTTTCTTTCTCTGTCGTTACCTCGGCATTACTGACTTTGTGGGCTAGATAATTCTTTGTGATAGGTTTTGCCCTGTGCTTTGTATGATGTTTACCAGTGTCCCTGGTCTTTACCAGTAGATGCCAGTAGTGCCACCACTGCCCCTGTTTCCTGAGTTGTGACAACCAAAACTGTCTTCAGACACTACTGGGTGTTTCTTGAAGGGCAAAATTGTGACACATACACACACACACACACACAAGTGTATGTATAATATATGTACTTCTCATCACCTAACGCCAGTCAGGATGGCCATCATCAATAACTCAAAAAGCAGCAGATGGAGAGGAACGTGGGGAAAAGGGAACACTTCCACATGGTTGTTGGGAGTGTAAACTAGTACAACCTCTGTGGAAAACAGTGTGGCGATTCCTAAAAGGTCTAAAAATCAACCTTCCATACGACTCAGGAATCCTCCTTCTGGGAATATACCTAGAGGAACTCAAATTATTCTACAAAAAAGATACCTGCCCACGCATGTTTTTTGCACAACTGTTCACAATAGCAAAAACATGGAACCAATTATGCTGCCCATCAAAAGTAGACTGGAAAAAAAATGTGGTACATATACATGATGGAATATTACATAGCCATAAAGAAGGACAAAACTATGAACTTCACACAACTTGGATGGATTTAGAGTCTATAATACTCAGTGATCTATCGAAGAAAAAAAGAACTGAGTACCACATGTTCTCACTCATAAGCAGACCCTGAATAATTATCTTAATACTATAAGAAGGGGATTGGCAGTAGTGGGAAACTGCCAGGGGAGAGGAGAGGGGGGCACACCACATTTCATCCAAAAGAATACCTGATCTCAAACTAGGTGAAATGAGGATCAAAGTGAGCCTCAAATTTTATCTGTGCAATGACTATTTGTATTCCTCACCCTGAATTGTAGCCCCCGTCTTTAAAATAAAAATAAATAAATAAATAAAAGAAAAAATATATATACTTCTCTATTGACAAACATTTAGACTGTGTCTATATTTCTAGCTACTTAGAGGGCTGAGGGAGGATCACCTAAGCCCAGCAGGTCAAGGCTGTGGTGGTCATGAGAGTGTCACTGCACTCTAGCTTGGGCAACAGAGAGAGACTCCAACTCAAAAAATAAAGAAAGAAAGAAAGAAAAGAAAGAAAGAAGGAAAGAAAGAAAGAAAGAAAGAAAGAGAAGCCACATACTCATTAACAGTCACTCCCCATTCCCTGTTTCTCCCCTGCCCTCCAAAGCCCAATCTAGCTACAATCATTATTCTATTTGTCCTCTTTATATGTTTTCCAATTCTGAATATTTCACATAAATGGACTCACACAATATGTGATCTTTTGTGCTTGGCTTTTTCCAGCTAGGAAAACCTTTCAAGGTTCGACCATTTTGTAGTTACCATCAGTACTTTATATATATATGTATTTATTTATTTTAAAATTTTATTTTGTTGAGTTAGGATTGTACTCTGTTGCCCAGACTGGAGTATAGTGGCACAATCGTGGCTTACTGCAGCCTGGAACTCTGAGCTCAAACAATCCTCCCTCCTCAACTTCCCAAGTAGCTGGGACTACAGGTGCACACCACAACATCTGGTTAATTTTTTGTAGAGATGAGGTCTCATTATGTTGTCCAGGCTGGTCTCAAATTCCCAGGCTCAAGCAATCCGCTTGCCTTGGCCTCCTAAAATGCTGAGATTACAGGCATCAGTCACCATGCCTGGACTCCATCAGTACTTTATTAATTTTTATTGCTGAATAACATTCTTTTTGTACAAATTTGCCACATTTTATTTAACAATTTATGACTTTTGGGATGTTTCTAATTTTTGACTATTTGATGCTGCTTAGACATTCATATACATGTTTTCTGGTGTGGCCATGTATTTTTATTTATATTGGGTGTACAAAGGGGACCCCAAAACCCCCAGAATTATCTTTTGGAGGGTGGACTTCTGTAGTACACACAAGTTTATTTCTCCAGATCAAACAGTCAACCAAAGCTGATTTTTTAATTTTAATTCTTAAAATTAAAATTAAAAATTGGGTTCCCTTCTCATACATATATCTGACAGTAGAATTTCTAGGTCATATCTGGAAGTTTTAAGAAGGTTGCATCACAATTTGCAAAAGCAACGTCCCAAGTTATGGCAAACAGGTGACTGGTTCTTCCACCACGACAATGCACTTGCCCATACCATGCCAAGCGTGGCCGCAGTTTTTGACCGAAAATGGTATGATTCCCATACCCCATCCTTCCTATTCACCCAATCTCCTCTTAAGTGACTTTTTTTGTGTTTTCCTGGATTAAAAAAGTCCTGAAGGGGAAACATTTTGCTAGTGTGGAAGAGGTGAAACAAAAAATGGCAGTAGCACTAAAAGGTATCAAAATTGATGAGTTCAAAAACTGTTTTGAGAAGTGGAAAAAGCATCTGGATAAATGCATTGCATCATGCAAAGAGTACTTTGAAGGTGACTAAAGTTTAAACATGTAAGAATAAATACACAATTTTTTATAACCAAATTCTTAGTTTTGGGGTCCCCTTCTCATTACGTATATCTGGCAGTAGAATTTCTAGGTCATATAGTAACTCAATGAATAACCACTTGAGGAACTGCCAAACTGTTTTCCAAAATGACGGCACCATTTTTTTATTCCCATCAATAACATGCAAATTCCAATTTCTCTACATCATTGCAATACTTTATTATTATTTTTTTTTAGATAGCAGGATTTATTGAGCAGAGAGAAAAGCTTCCAGAGCAGAGAGGACCCAGGGGGTTGCCCAACACTTTTTTTTGGTCTTTTTTATCTTAGCTATCCTAGTGGGTGTCAAGTGGTATGTCATCGCGGCTTTGATTTGCATTTTCCTAATGACTAAAAATGTTGAGCTTTTTTTGGGTGTATGCTTCTTGAACTTTTTAAATTAATATATCCTCTTTGAAGAGATGTCTATTCAAATATTTTGCTAATTTTTAAAATTGGGTTACTTATATTTTTATTATTGAGTTGTAAGAGTTCTCAATGTATTTTACATACAAGTAAAAGCCCTTTATCAGATACATGATTTGCAATAACTTTCCTTCCATTCCATGAGTTGTCTTTTCACATAGTATTTTTTGAAACACAAAAATATTTGGTTTTGATAAAATCCATTTTATTTATTTTTTATTTTGTTGTTTGAACTTTTGGTGTTTTATCTAAAAAAATCATTGATCTAAGATCATAAAAATTGACGTTATAGGTTTTGCAGTTTTAGCTCTCTTTCCCTCCCTCCCTCCTTCTCTTTCTCTCTTTCTCTCTCTTTCTTTCATTCAGATAAGGTCTCACTCTGGCTAGACTGCAGTGGTGTAATCTTAGCTCACTGCAGCCCTGAACTCTTGGCCTCAAGGGATCCTCCCACCTAGGCATTCCAAGTGCTGGCATTACAGGTGTGAGCCATCAAACCTGGCCTTAATTCTTATATTTTGATCTGTGATCCATTTTGAATTAATTTGTGCGTATGTTGTGAGGTAGAGTGTCTAACTCCATTCTTTTGCATGTAAATATTCAGTAGTTCCAACACCATTTGTTGAAGACTGTTCTTTCCCCTGTTGAAGGATTTTGCTACCCTAATAAAAAATCAGTTTGACAGAAGACGTGGGGGTGTACTTTTTAATTCTATGCCATTAATTTACATGTTTACGCTTATGCTAGTACCATGTATCTTGGTTAGTTTTGTGGTAAGTTTTGGAATCAGAAAGTGTGAGTCCTCTAACTGTAATCTTCTTTTTTAATCTTGCTTTGCCAATTAGGGGTCCCTTGCAATTTTATGTGAATTTGAGTATTGGTTTTTCCATTTCTACAAAGAAGCCAGCTGGGATTCTAAGAGAAATTGTGTTGAATAGTGGAACAAAACATCCTTGTCTTGTTATTGATCTCAGGGGGAAAGCATTGAATATTTCAACATTAAGTATGATATTAACTGTGAGGTGGTTCTAGATTACTTTTATCAGTTTGAGGAAGTTCTCTAGTATTCCTAGTTTGTTGAGTGCTTTTATCATGAGAAGGTGTCGGGCTTTGTCAATTGCTTTTTATATGTTTCTAAAAACATATAAAAACCCCAGAATTATCTTTTGGAGGGTCGACTTCTGGAATAAATCCCACTTGGCTATGCTATTTTTTAGTATTTTGTTAGGGTGTTTGTGTTTGATTTGTAAAAGATACTTGTCTGGAGTCTTCTTTTGTTGTGATGTCTTTTTCTTATTTTGGTAGCAGCATAATACTGTCCTCATAGAATGAATTGAAAAGTATTTTTTCCTTTTCTATTTTTTGAAAAAGCTATGAAGGATTGGTACTAATTTTTCTTTGAATGTTTTACAGAATTTATCAGTGAAGTGATCCAGTCCTGAGATTTTACTTATAAAAAAAATTTTTGGTTACCAATTTGATATCATTGCTTGTTATAGATCTACTCTTTCTATTTTCTTCCTGAATCACAATAAAAAATTTGTGTCTTTTATTTATGTTATCTAATTTATTGGCATACAGTTGTTAGTAGTATTCTCATTTAATTCTTTTTATTTCTTTAAAATGAAGTGATATCCCTGCTTCACTATGTCTTTTTTTTTTTTTTTTTTTTAGGTAGCCTAGTTATAGCTTGTTAATTTTGTTGACATTTTCAAGGAATCAACTTTCAGGTCCATTGGTTTTTTCTGCTGCTTTACTATTCTCTATTTCATTTATCCTTGCTCTAATCTTTGTTATTTCCTCTCTTCTGTATGCCTTCGGTTTAACTTGCTCTATTTCTTTTTCTAGTTTCTTAAGGTAGAAGTTTAAGCTATTGGCTTGAGATCTTTCTTATTTTTTTTAATGTAGGTGTTTACAGATATGTTTCTCACTAGGCACTGCTTTTGCTGCTTTCTGTAAGCTGTGGTATGTTGTTTTTGTTTTCATTCATTTTATTCATCTTTTCTTGACACAGTGGTTATCTAAGAATAAGTTGTTTAGTTTCCATATATTTGTGAATTTTCCAAATTCCTTGTGTTATTAATTTTCTATTTAATTCTTTTGTGGTTTGAAAACATAATTTATATTATTTCAATCTTTTAACATTTATTGAGGCTTGTTCTATGGCATAGCACATGATTGATTCTGGAAAATGTTCTGGGGCATTTGAGAAAAATACCTATTCCGTAATTGTTGGGTGGAGTATCCCATAGATAATTGTTAAATCTAGCTGGTTTATGGTATATTATTATTATTAATTTAAAAATTAGAAGATCCACAAAAAATAGAAGTTTTATTATTATTATTATTTTGAGTCAAAGTCTCACTTTGTCGCCCAGGCTGGAGTGCAGTGGCACGCTCATGGTCACCGCAGCCTTGACCTGCTGGATTCAGGCGATTCTTCCATTTCAGCTTTCTAAGTAGCTGGAACTACAGGCGTGTGCCACCATGCCTGCCTAATTTTTTTTTTTATTTATATAGAGATGAGATCTCACCATGTTGCCCAGGCTGGTCTTGAAACCCTGGGCTCAGGCAATCCTCTCACCTCTGCCTCCCAAAGTGTGGGGATTAAAGACATGAGTCATTGTGCCTAGTTTCAATTATTACTTTTAACAGTTAATTAATTAATTAATTAATTTTAACTTTATTTTATTATAAAGGTGTGGGATACAAGTCAGGATTAGGTACATATGTAATGTATGTGCAGGTGAAGTTTGGGCCTCCAACTGGCCCTCACTTCTGCGGGTTTAGAATCAAGTACCCTTTGTGTTGTTAATTAATTATTGAAAATGTGTTACAAAGCTCTCAACATTTATTGTTTAATTATCTATTTCTTCCTTAGATTCTGTCAATTTTTGCTTCATATATTTTGAGGTGCTGTTAGGTATACATATGGTCATATTTTTATACTTTCCTGATGAATTAATTCTTTATCATTATAAAAGTCCCTCTTTATTTTTAAAAAACATTTTTTGGTTTAAAAAAAAAAAATTTTGTCTGATACAGGCATGACAAATTCTGCTCTCTTTTGTCTACTGTTTAGTATATCTTTTTTCGATCCTTTTACTTTCAGTCTATTTGTATTTAGTGAAAAGTTCTTTCTACACCACCTTAGGCTAGGGATTCATATTACATTACTATTATTTATTATTTTTAATTTTTTAATTTTAAAGAGGTGGGGTACAATTCAGGGTTAGGTATACAAACTTTGATTATGCAGGTACCCTTGTTGATGACGTGTGCCCCTCACATTATTATTGTTATTGTTATTATTTGACATTTATTTTGCTGATTGATCACTGCTGATAGTTTTTTTCTTCAACTCTTCTGAGGCTCGGTATTTAGTTATATAACTCATGAAGAGTTAAAGGCAGATGGGGATTATTTCTAGGCTGCAATAGTGATTAGAGCCATATAACTATTAAAGATTCTTAGAAGAGTTGACATCAAATCAAGGTGAAGCTGAAGTTTGAATCTTACTTAAGGACTGGTATTTTCTACTCTAAGTGAGGACACTGTGATAGCATTGTTATATTACCTACTTTGAGTGATGGTCTAGAAATTCAGTCTTCTTTGAGACAAATGAAAACCAACCATGCAATTGTAAATGTGTACCTGAGTATGCCTGGCATTCTCCCTCAGCCTTTCCCTCCCCGATTGGCTCTGGAAAGCAATAGGGTGTAACAATAGAAGTCTTGGAATGCTCCTATGTGGGGCTGACCTTTGTATCACTATTAATCCTCTATTTTCAGAGACAAAAGAGATCAAGTTAAAACCATACAGAAGCTTTTTTCTAGGCTACAGGGCTGAGCTGCTTTTCCTCTTTGCAAATCCAAAGGGTTCAACAGGATTCTCGCCTTCTCAGAACCCACACTCCCGACATGACCTTCACACCTTCCCAACATTAGGGAAAGGCAGGAAGTTTTCCTTGTGGGTTTTCTTTGTGATGACATGATAAGGCAGGTTGATCAATGGGGAAAACCCCATGTGAGAACACGCCTTCTGTGTACATTCCCAATATTTACTATAAGTAGAGCCATCCTAGGCTGCTCTCAGAACTTAACAGCACTCCCAAAGCATTTGGTACCCAACACTGAGCAGTCCTACTCTTTGAGCTGAAAATGATGTGTGGTGGCAAGAGCCTGCTTCTGGCTGCTTTGATGTCAGTGCTGCTATTCCACCTCTGCAGCAAATCAGAAGGTAAGTATCGCTCTTTCTGTTAGCACAGAGGAAAGAACTATTTAAATTTTCCCCTAAGCCTTTAGCTCAACTGGGGGTCCCTAGGGAATAGAAGTCTGTTAGAAAGTGTACGAGAGTCATGGAAGTTGTCAGTTTATGGGTGAATAGAGGAGAGAGGGTTTACTGCTCCTTTTCAGGATTTGCTCTCTGCTGTCGATCCCAGCAGATTTTAGGAGTGGTGGGATCTTAGAGACTCCTGAACTTCAGGATAAAACCAAAATTCTGTTTCTGGGAGTGATGCAAATTGTGCAACACTACCAGTAAATGGGGTCATTCTGAAATGTAGAGAAGCCCTTACTTACCCAACTTTCTCAACTCCCAACTAATAGTTTCAGTAAAGTTCAAGACTCATTCTTTAGAAGCAGATTATGGCACCTGACCTCATCACCCCACAAGGCCTTGGGGACATCGCTTGTCAACTTTGAGAAACCATTAAGCCCTTACTTTATGCCAGGTTGTAGTTTAACTTACGGGTGTGTCCAAGTATTGCCTTGTTACTAAGAGGTATATCACTTTTAGCAGTGGGAACATTCCTGGAACTGCACATGTTAAATTTTTATGAACAAAATTAAAAATGCCCATTAATTAATATGACAATTTCAAAGTGCTTTAGCATCTACAAATCACATTTTTTTCGAACCCCAATTCTCAATACTTAGTAGTCAGATGATTGAATCTGCCAACTTATTCCTTTTCTGAATTTAGAAGGATGATTATAAGGATTTCTTCAAGTGGTGGGGAAGGAGCACCAATATTCTTGAGTGACTATAGTGAACTGAAATGGAATATTGTCAATTTATGTTTCTTACTAAAGCTATCCCACTTATGAGAAGTCACGTGTTTCTAAACTGTGTTATTGAACCCAAACCTCCTAGCACCCAAATTATTTTTTAAGACAACTGGAAACTATGTTAAATCGGATATCAAAGACCTTATAGAGGTTTCGAAGACATCGAAATTCTTCCACTAAGTAGTTTACTTACCATATAAATTAGATTTATTAGATTTTTCACAACTTGAGGTAATTTTATAATATCAATCATGGGATAAATTTATTCATGTGAACTCAACGCCATTCACTTCTCTTTTAGCAGCAAGCAACTTTGATTGCTGTCTCCGATATACAGAATATGTTCTTCATCCTAAATTTGTTGTGGGCTTCGCACAGCAACTGGCCAATGAAGCTTGTGACATCAATGCTATCATGTAAGTTATTGATTGGGTTTAATTCAGTTGTATCAGGAATACATGAATATTTCAGGAACAAAAACTGTTTGCTGCCGGACTTGGTGGCTCAGCCTGTAGTCCCGCACTTTGGGAAACTGAGGTGAGTGGATTGCCTGAACCCGTGGGTTCGAGACCTGCCTGGGCAACTTGGCGAGACCTCATCTTTACAATACATAAAAAAAAAAAAAAAAAAAATAGCCGGGCATGGTAGTACGAACCTGTAGTTCCAGCTACTTGGAAGGCTGAGGTGGAAGGATCGCTGGAGCCCAGCAGGTCAAGGCTGCAGTGGCCGGGAGCAGCCACTGCACTCCAGTCTGGGTGACAGAGTGAGACACCAACTCAAAAAATAAATAAATAAATAAATAAATAAAATAAAACAGAAACTGTTTGCCTTTTTAGAGTTCCCTTAAGAAATAATTGACATGGCAATAATAGCCTAGTAGTATATATCTACCTCAAAGTTCACTTTAATTAGGACTGGGATAAGGCAAAAGCTTTTATTTTTATCAAAAAGAATATAGTATAGGACAAAATTCACTTTCCGAGATAAACTTATGGGCTATGAAAACACTGCCTCAGAAAAATACAGAAGACAAATATTTTAAAGTGAACATCTTCTGCCAGAAAATGGTTGGGACTGAAAGTAAAGTCTCAGACTAAATATAATGTCCTATGTAATATTTTCAATTCATATAAAATATTATATTTTGGAATTATATAAATTATTATTGAGATATATACATATTTCATGTAACCAGCAACAGCAGATTTATATGACAATTCTAGAACTTTATCATCTTGCTTTTGTACAATCATTTGTTACATTGCAGAGAAAGTCAGAATCACTTTCATTTTACATTAAACTTTATCAGAAGCATAAATTTTTGCATTTTATTTCACCTCTTTTGCTGAAATGTTTAGTAGGTAGAACATTCAACTGGAATATAAATTTCCATTGCATGTTCTGTCTAAAAATAACTGAAATTTCATTAAATGCTAATTAAATTTTCTAATTTTTCAGCTTTTACACAAAGAAAAGATTAGCTGTGTGTGCAGATCCGAAGCAGTACTGGGTGAAACAAGCTGTGCGTGTCCTCAGGTATGGAACAATGACAATCAATTAGCCTTTTTCCAAGTGTCTGAGGAAAGAAGAGGGTGCAAAGGTGTGGGCCACAGGCTTGCTGGGATTCTTTAGTCTAAGTATTGTGGAATTTTTAAGGGGAAAATTTGAGTTGGACCATAAAAACAAAGAATGTATTTTCCACTTATAAATAACAATCATTATTATTTTAATTTAGCATCTTTTCACATGAAGTATTTTATTCCTGTATGCATTTGATAGTTATTAATTGCTTGATTTTTGTTGCAAAGATGCCTCCTATTTATGTAGTTTAAGACTACCTGACATTTGATTGTTTGTTAAAAACTGAAAAATAGTTAAAAAGAGATCAATTGTTCTGATTTACACTAGTATAATAGAGAGTAACATTTTATTAAAGGACAAAAGGCACCTGAGGTCAGTGTGTCATAGACACTGAACTTGGAGATACAAGATAAGAGTTTATATCCTGTTTCTTTTGCTAATGAGCTAGGTTGGACAGGGCTCATCTTTTTTTTTTTTGAGTTGGAGTCTCACTCTGTTGCCCAGACTGGAATGCAGTGGCACACTCAAGGCCACCCCAGCGTTGACCTGCTGGGCTCCAGTGATCCTTCTGCCTCAGTCTTCCGAGTAGCCGGAGCTACAGGCACACACTACCATCCCTGCTAATTTTTGATTTATTGTAGAGACGAGGTCTTGCCAAGTTGCCCGGAATGGTCTCGAACCCATGGGTTCAGGCAATTCACTCACCTTGGCCTCCCAAATTGCTGGGATTACAGGCCGAACCACCGAGCCCAGCCAAGGCCTATCCTTTTCAAACCTCGGTTTCCTCTTATGGACTCTGAGCTGATTGGCACACTGAGATGAGATTAAGGGCATGTGAAACAACCTTTAGGTATCAAAGCCATTTCCACTATCTGGTCGCCTTGTCTTTGCTTACACTTTTCTCCTTTTTCTCTTTACAGCCAAAGAGTCAGGAAGATGTAAAAACGGATGCTCTTTTGGAATGGAATTGGACACAGCCCAAGAACAAATAGAACCTAGCTGGGGTTGGAGCTTTCACTTGCACATCCTTGTGGGTAGCACTTACTGGTTTGTGCTTCTTTGAGCTTGTCCAATTGATGAAGTTGATTCATATTGCATCATAGTTTGCTTTGTTTAAGCATCGCGTTAAGGTTAAACTCTATTTTATTTTAAATTATTTATAACTGTAGGTTTTCTGTGTTTAGATATTTAATACTAATTTTTCATAAGCTATTTAGTTTAGTGCAAGGTATAAAATTATGTTTTGGGGAAGAAGATCATATGGACTTTCTTGCAAGCAAAAAGCTAATTTTTTTTAAAAGCCATTTAATATTTTTCTGTTTATATAGTTTGTCTCCTAAGTTGTAATTACCATATCAAAGAGAAAAATAAGACAAATATTGAAAATAAACCAGAAATCCAAAAAACTTGTTTGTCGATTGAATTATATATCATTTATTATGATGTGTATTGAAAACATTTATAGACACAGAAAATAAAAACATTTTCTGAAAAATTTAATTTCCTGTTTTCTTCTGTCTAGCTTTTCCCTTCATTTCTGTCCTTAGAAAAAAAATTTTTTTTCTTATTCAAAGTCATTCAAACTAAAAATTTAAAAACATCCTATATCTGAGATTTATAACTCAGTGTTCATTGATTTAAAAAAAAACAATAACCAACTTTTCTTAAATGAAAAACTGTACTCATATACTTTGTGACCACAGGGACACAACAACCATCTAGAAAATACTTTAAGAAATCACTTAATCCTTCATTCTGTCTCTACCCAGGATCCTAGGAATGGTCATCTCAGCATAGGGATATTTTTCTACTTTTATGTCCTCCTGAACCATCTTTAAGCAGTTTTCAAAGGGAAAATGACTATTTAGAGGGTTCTTAAAAATTGGCTGCTTCACTAACCAGAGGGGTGACTTCAAATGTATGAAGCCTAGCAAGGGACAAGCAATAGAATAAAAGGACCCTGCACAAACACAGTTACTGTCACTACATTTATGCACCAAAGGTCATGGAATGCCTTGACACAGTATTCCAGATGGTCTGCCTCTGATTCTAAAGGGCACAAAGGATCACTGGGGGCAGGAACACTAATGATACAATGCAAAATCCAGGCACACAAATTCATAAAGTGGGTCATTTGATGAGGAGCCAAAAAAGAGTAAGTGGCTCAGTATGCCCCGAGAGCATCTCGGTGCCCAGAAATAGTAACACTGAATCATCAGGGAAAGTATGCTTAATATCCTGTTTGTTGCCTCATCAAACACAGGTTTAAGACCTATTATTTGCCAGGCATTGAGCCAAGTGCTAGAGAGATAAAGTGATTTAGGACTTGGTGACTTGCTCCTAGATAATTAATACTGAGCAATGTGGCAGAAGGGAGGAACAAGCAGATGAACTATTACAACATGATGGTAAGCACTGGACATCATTAGGGAGGACTTCTAGAAGAAATAATACTTGTTGAGCCACATTATTTGATGTTCTTGACCTAAGAAGAAGGTAATTTTGTATGAAGTCCAATGCTTGCGGTATGAAGGATCAGTAGGAGGTAGCCAGTTGGAAAGGTGGCAGCAGGGATTGTTTGGAACTTCCCAGAGGCATGTTTAGTCTTCATAATGTCTGAGGGTGACATATTGGAGGCATTCAATAGAAGGCTCAGCCCATTGGAATGCACAGTGAAGAATTGTCCCACCCCAAATCTCAATCACGCCACCACGTAGAACAATAATGAATGAAGAGGAATGTATGCAAGTAGTGGGCGTGGGGGTGGCACAGCCGCAGATTAAGTAAAACTGTTACCTCAGCTAAGTACAGTCTTTGAGCTTGACCATGGAGCACTAAGGCACTACTGAAAAAGTCAAAGCAGGTGTGGTCTCCGCATGGCAGAGGAAAGGGAGGTGGGGTGAACGGAAAGCAGAGGAAACCGAGACAGCTGGACTGAGTAAGATGAGAAATGGTGAAAACTCAGCGGGAGCCATGGCAAAAGGAAAGGTGCAGAAAGGACGAGCTTGTGAAGCCCGACACCCCTCCCATCTCCCGAAACCAGTCACCCTTTCTTGGAAGAGCATGGTGAAAGTGAGACATTGTCAGGGGACAGCATATTTGACTGACTTCTGGGAGGTCTCACTAGGTAAGCCTTGTAGAGTCAGGAAAGGAGCACATTTTGTTAGGGATCTTTTGGGGCCAAGCATCAAGTGAGTTTCTGGAGACTGAAATCTCCAAGCCAGAATGCTGATTTATTAATCAATAATGAAAGCATCCAGGGGCCAAGTTCATGGCCATAGTCACATGGGTAGGTTAGGTGAATAAGCCACCTGAGAAGTCAAATTGGAATCACGAAACTTGTTTGTTAAGCCTGGAATCAGAGTGCAGGGTCTCTGCTGTGTAATTTGAGTATTTTACGAACTAGTTTCACTGGGACAAAACATGTTCTGGGATTAGGAAAGATGCTGCCAATTCACAGCTCTCCCCCCACCCCCCATTTTGGAAAATGTATGTCCTCCTATTTTTTTTTTTTTTTTTTTTAGTCCGAGTCTCACTCTACTGCCAAGGCTGGAGTGTAGTGGCTTGATCATAGGTACTGCAACCTCGACCAGCTGGGATCAAGTGATCCTTCTGCCTTAGTCTGCCAAGCAGCTGGGACTATCACATGTGGTGTGTCACCACATCTGGCTAATTTTTTGGTTTATTGTAGAGATGAGGTCTCTCCTTATTGCCCAGGCTGGTCTCAAACTCCTGGGCTCAGGTAATCCTCTTGCTTTAGCCTCCCAAAGTGCTGGGATTACAGATGTAAGCCACCACACCTGGTCAATTTTAAATTGAGATAAAATTTACATGAAAGTAAGTTTAGAGTCTGGTGAATTTTTGCATCTGCACATACGAGTGAAACAACCCTTTTCCCTTCAAGACATTATAAGTTTTCAGCACTGCAGAAGGCTCCCTTAATGTCTTCTTCCTTCTGTATGACCCAAGGGTAACAGCTATTCTGACCTATTTCATGATAGATTGGTTTGCCTCTTCTTTATTTCATATGTATGGAACTATATAAAATGTACTCTTGGTTCCTGGCTTCTTTTACTAGAATCTTTTCTTTTCCACTTATTTTAAATTACATGTTTAATACATGAATTTATGCTTATTCTTAGATTCAAGCAACAGTGACAAAGTAAAGGTCTCCTTTATACTTCCATCAAGCCCCGTGACTCTCTGGGATACCACAGGATGCTTTTGCTCTCTTCTACGCTAAGTAACTCTTTCTATTTGTAGTCTTTTTGAGAACCTAGGTATGCACCACTAATTTATAATTAGAGTCTAGTGCTGTCTCCTAAGAAGACTCTCCAACCATCTGAATGTTTCTGAGATTTTCTGTCATGTTTTTTTCTCCCTCCCTCCCTTCCTTTTTGAGACAGGTTTTCACCCTGTTGCCCAGCCTGGAGTGCAGTGACATGATCATGGTCATCACAGTCTCAGACTTCTGGGCTCAAGTGATCCTCTTGCCTCAGTCTGCCAAGTAGCTGGATATATAGGTATATACCATCATGCCCAGCTAAATTTTCTATTTTTTGTAGAGACAGGGACTTGCTTTGTTGCCCAGACTTGTCTCGAATTCCTGACCTCAAGCAATCCTTCTGCCTCAGCCTCCCAAAGTGCTGAGATTACAAGTGTGAGCCACCAGGCTCGACTTTCTGTCATATATTTTCCAAAAGTCTCTTGTGTAAGACTACTAATGTCTGATCATAGCTATAGCCTGTTTTACTTTCTGTATTCTCAGGGTTGTTTCTAAGTTCTTCAGTGCCTCCTTTGTGCTTTCCATTAGTATCAGTTTTCCTTAAGAGGTCAAATAAGACAAGGGTGGGATAATGTCTTGACTCTGGCCATCTGGAGGTCATTGGTGATTTTAGGAGCATTCACTGAGGTAGTAGGGGAGAGAATCCCAATGACATTGGGTTGAAGAAGGAATGGTGTCAAGTAGTTTGGTAAAGAAGGTAAGAGGAAATAAAGCTAAAAGGGGAGATTTTTTTTTCTATTGTAAAAGTATTGAAAGAACCAGAGGAGGGAGGTGGGATGAGAGAGAGTGTTTGAAAATATTATAGAGTTGAAGATTCTGAAAGAAGAATAAATGATGGTTTAACTTCCCTCAAGAGGTGAAAGAAGTAGTTTCCAGAACACAAGTCAGCTGAGTCATCTCTTCCTGTGGAACAAGACACACTAAGGAAAGAGTAGCAGTCGATGGGGAGAATTTTACAATTTGGAATGGAGGAAGTTGGTGGAGTTTGAATCTGCTGGTTGTGCTTTTCTTGGTGAAAGACTAGTTATCTTTTGAGAGTGCTGAGTAAATGGGCAGGATAGGGGCTTTGAGATGAAAGGAGACTCTTTGAGATGATCAGCAGAGGGCACAGGAACACACTCAAAGATTGTTCCACAGTGTTGGGCTTCACTGAGGTTTGAAAAAATTAAACTGTGGAGGTTCTGATTGGCATATGGAATCTTTCCTTAGGAAGCCTGCTGCAGTTTGGGTGTAAGAAGAGAGAACAGTGACTAGTTAGGCTAGTTTAGGGCAGGCTTTGCATTTAGGTGTAGTACAAGAACAAGAGGGCAAGCGAGTCAATGATGGGGGTCCAGAGAAGTACTGAAACATGGGGTCTGGACTAGAGACAGGAGTTGTAGCCTGAAGGTATCTGAGACACGGGGAGAAAATGGAGAGGCCTTTCGATAAAAGGCCTTAGTGTGGTCAAACAGCAAGAAAGTGAATGGGCAGGAGCCAAGGTCCAGGGTGGACGGGCAGGAGCCAAGGTCCAGAGGTGTGACTGTGGGTGTGCAGCTCAACTTGGGGCATTGGAAGGCTATCAGGGTGGTTGAGTCATTCCCATTGATTTTTCCCTTCACTTGTTATTCGGGAAAATATCAAACTGGAGAGAATTATATAAGGAGCTGCCATGTACTCATCACTCAGCTTCATCTAACTAACGGCCAACTTTATTTCACCTATATTACCCAACTTACTTCTTCCCATATATACCCCCTAAATTATTTTGAGGAAATTTCCAGATATCAACTTATTTTGTTTATAAATATTTCAATATATAAAATATAAGAACTTTTAAACACACACAATTTCATTACCTTGGATTTAAAAATCAATGTTAATTCCTTCATATCATTCAATAGTCATTCAGTGTTCAAATTCCCCTGTTTAAGAAAAGTTTGTGTGTGTGTATGTGTGTGTGTGTTAAATATATAAAGCTAATTTTTGTGAGTGAAGAGCTAAAGGAAGTTCACACATTACATTTGTTTGCTTGCTTCTTTTTATTTTTAATCTGTAAGTTCCTCACTGATACCACTCCCTTTTCTTTTTCTTTTTTAATTTACATTTTGGAGAAACCAGAACATTTGCTCTGTAATGCCCTACCTTCTGGGCTTTGTCAATTGCATTCCTGTGGTGTCATTTAGCATGCTTTTTGACCCTTACTTAGAAGTAGATGTTGCGTCAGATTGGTGTTTGACTGGAGGAGGGGACAAGGCTACTGCCCAAGTGGCACTGTGCCACATGGGTATAGAGTTGCCCAAAGTTATTTCATCAGCAGGAGTGAAAAGAGGGACTGTGAGATAAAGAACTGATCAAGACCTTTAATGAACAGCCAGAGGGAAGGGAAGTAGATGTCCATATGGTACCCATATGCCTCAAAGAATATGACGGGACCAGGAGTGGTGGCTGCTGCCTATAATCCCAGCACTTTGGGAGGCTGAGGCAGGAGGATTGCTTGAGTCCAAGAGTTTGAGACTAGCCATGGCAACAAAACAAGACATCATATCTACAAAAAAAAAACCAACAAAAAAACTAGCTGGGCGTGGTGGTGCGCACCTATAGTTCCAGCTACTCAAGAGGCTGAGGTAAGACCAGGATGTTGAGGCTGCTGAGAGTTGTGATTGTGATTGTGCCACCACACTCCTGCCTGGGTGACAAAGTAAGACCCCAACTCAAAAAAAAAAAAGAAGAAGATGGAAAAGGTGTGTAGGAACGAAGTACTACAAGAACGCTAGACTCTACTTACTCCTGGCCCCATGGTGGGAGAGAAGTGGGGAAAGAATCCCATTATCTTGAGAAGACCATGGGGGAAATTGTGTTTGTACCATAACCCCAGGCTTCAACTAAGGCCAGGAGATGAGGGAGTGAAAGATGGAAAGACAAAGAAGATGAATGCAAAGAATCGGGTTGTAATCATGTCATTAATAACACCTAAACTATTTAAGCATCTATGTGTTAATATTACTAAGACTGCTAACGTACCTAATTCAGACATAAGATACATACTTATTTTTGTGCCCACTTTTTGGATGAAGAAACTGAGGTTCAGGGGAATTAAGAAACTGACT
This sequence comes from Tarsius wallacei, assembly GCA_963574415.1. Taxonomy (NCBI): domain Eukaryota; kingdom Metazoa; phylum Chordata; class Mammalia; order Primates; family Tarsiidae; genus Tarsius; species Tarsius wallacei. The sequence goes on from CAUYQG010148765.1 coordinate 34,415, forward strand.
CAAGGTCACACAGTCTTTAACAATGGAATTATTTGGTGTCAAGGTTCCGACCAGGCCTCAGGCCTATAGATGTTTCTGTGTCAATAAAAACAGCAGAACTTCTGGTGCCTGACACTCCTTGAAGTTAGGTCTTTGTAGTTCTCGTGGCCATCTCTATGCTCTGCTGTTTTAGAAAGTTTCTAAATTTTAAACTTTTTTTTTAATCTCAAAAAGGCTTCCATTTAAAAAGTTTGCTTCTTCAAGGTATAAGCTTCAGCTAGAGTGTGAACACCTTTTTCCCCAGCAGTGCCAGACACACATTACACTGTTGTACTTTTCTTTCTTGTTATATCTCTTTATAGTTTATTGAATAAAAGTTATGTTTTTCACTCATTCTCTCATTCATTCATTCAACCAAGATATATTTATTGAGCACCTACTATGTGTCAGGTACTTAGCTGGTCATTGGGGGTAAGCAGGGCAAGCTTTCGTATGGTTTATATAGTTTAGAGATGGGGAATCAGACAACATATGTGCCCAAATACATGTGTAATATGAAAGAAAAACAAAGTTAAGTAAAGGGACAGAGAGTGGGGTGGGATGGGGATGGAGAACTTCATGTCTATATAGAACCTGATACAATTTAATCTCTTTCTCTCAGAAACAAAGCATGCATCTTCCCCTTGACTGAGAAAGGACCCTGGATAAGGTAATAAGGACAGATCTGTTTAAACCTTTTCAAGGTGTAGTCTTGATTTTCTGAGATAACATAAGAGGACATGGCACTAGGCTTTGGTTTACCCCAACTAAAGCGTAGATCGCACATTAGAATCCCCAAGATTATAAAATGTTCTTCACTGGGTTGACTTTTCACTAAACGTCAACACTCCAACTAGGGCCAAAGTTAGGAAAACTTAAATATGTCTTCAAACAAGGATTTGGTGATTTAACTAGCATACAGTGGTGTTGGCATCCATCAGATTTTGTGATTTTTGGAAATTTGTGTTCTTCCTATTGCCTTGACTCAATTAAAACAAACAAAAATCAACAATGTCTATGAATTAATATGGAACAATAACGTGGTTCTCCCTGAAGAAGGTAAAGGGTATTGCTGTGTCCCCTCATGTAGTCCTTGGTACAGGAGAGGCAGTAGGCTCTTTTATCTGTTTTGCAGCACCCCCATAGCCTATATTTGCCATTTTGTCAAATGTATATAGGGTAGAGGTTCCAGATAGAAAGGTCACATGATGACTGTCTCCTTTAATAAAATCAGGTCTAAGGCGACGGCAATGATTGCCTCCACCCTCTTTCATCACCCTGTTCTGTGGCTCCCTGGATTTGGCATGTTGAGCGCAGTCTCATCTGGCCCTGAGGTTGTATCTCACTTGTTGAAATGATTCCATTTCTCTAGTTTCTACCCTCAGAACTCCTGTGCCAGGGCCTGTTTTCACCATCTGCCTTTTCCTGTCGCTCAGCTCTGTGATGACCTTGTCTGGGCCTGACTGGGCTTGTCCCTCCTCCCTATCCTACTGTAAAAATCAGCTCCACTTTCTTTAGATGGTGAGATCTGCCTGCAAAGGAGGAAGTCCGGGTGGAAATGTCTGTTTGAATGAAGAGGTGTTTTCTGTTTTGCAATAAAGGGTAAAAAAAATCTTCTCCAACCAAAAATGAAAAAGTAGCCCAACAATAAAACCTAAATCCCATATTTTAATCTTCAGTTGAGGAGGAAGAAATTTTTTTTTTAATCTCATAAAAGCATTGTCTGCAATAGAAGTGCTATAGAAGTTAAGAGGAAGACTGAGTCCCACCTGAAGCTTGCAGAAACCTTCCAAGAAACACAAGAGCTGAGCGCACAAAGATGCTTTTCAACTTATCAAGTGGGTAATGGATATGTGTGCATGGAAGCTCATGCATGTGCATGCACTAGCAAGTATGGGTGTGGACATACCTACTGCAAAAGAGACTGGAGATAAGAGTAGAAGGGCCAGTTGTCACCTTGAGGAAGTGTCTTCATCTCTGAGACTATGATAACTCAGCAGGGAACTCCAGTGATGAAATGACAGGATCTGAACTGGCCAACTCCTTTCTGAGGATGGTTGCCTCTCTTCTTGGTAGTTAATTTCATTTCTTTACCTCCGCTTTGCTTTATTTTTAAATCTCATGCAGCCAGTGCTCTAATTCTCGATTCCTCCCTTTTCTTTCACTCTGTCAACAGGTTTCAGTTTTTTCCCCAGCCTAAATCCCAGGATGTGACACCCAAGCAATATTCCTTTTGAAAACCTTGTCTCTTTCTTCCCTTGTGTCACACCCAAGCTACAAAATGATGCATGGGGCTCAGTCCACCCTTCATCTTCTTGATTTGTAGATGGCTAAGCACTGGGGCAGAACTCTACTATCTGTGGTCTGATGAGGTTGCAAATTTATGGTCTTCTAAATTAACTGGGCTTTCAATATCCCTGTCAAAACAAAAATTGTCCTAGACAAAGTCAAACAGGCTGTTACAGTAGGGGAGAGAGGCCAGTACTAACTCAATTCCATTGAAAGAGAGGCCAGAAGAGTTTTTAAGAGCTGGGGTAGGGTATGGTAGGCAACCTGTGTTTGCTAATTGACTTTACCAAAGGAAAAGTAAACTTTGTCATATTGTTATGGTGGAGATAATTTTACAACTTGGAGCAAGTCACCTGCCCACAGAAGTTAGGCTTCCATACTACTACAGAGCTGGGAGATAGGGCACTATTGTCTTTGATAATTGCTCTAAAAAAAGAGAAGAAAAATGACTCTCAGATTCTTGAGAAAGACATTTCTGTGCTGTAACACTGGCAAGAGGTTTTCAAAAAATTTACATCTCAAAAGGGCAGAGAAAGAATTCATAAAGACAAGTTTTCTAAAGTAGATGCCCTAAGGAAGAAGAGGTCTGGGCCTAGAGGCAGGAAGAAGCCTGTCTAAAGTTGTTCAAGCAAAGAGGACTGGTGAGATCATATGACCTTGGTCACCTTTTAGCTAAACTTAACAGCTTCGTGCTGCTTACTCCAGGCTGGGCTTGCATTGGAGCTTCCATGGGTGCCCATTTACAGCTACCTACAGAGCTGCCCTCTTAGGGAACCTTACTTCCTGCTTCTTAAGGAGCACAGAGGTCATTGGACAGGTGTCCTCAGGCTTCTCTCCTGACTTCTCTCCTGACTGCCAAGCAGCAGCCATCGGCATCCTCCTTGAACTCTGCATGGCCTTTCTTCTTTAGCCCAATGCCATGTTATCCTTTCAAGCTAGGTGCCACCCCCTCTTGATCCTTCTCATAACCTTGCTCCAAAAATAACCATTTCTTTGTCTTATTTCTTCAATATTTCTCCCATGAGTTTCTTCTCCCCAAACCTTGTCTTTGGAGGTTGAGACTTCTTTCTGTCTGTCTGCCAGTTCATTTTTTTCTTTCTCTGCTTACCAGTCTCTCAGGTTCAAAACCCCAAAAGCCATCTGGCTCCTTCCTCACCTTAGCCCTCCACCACCTCCACTAACCAGGAACTAACCCTGTTGGTTGTGGTGGGTAATATTTGTCACTCTGTTTCCATTCTCACTGCCCTCATCTCCTTTCAATGGCTCTCACCTCCAGTCTTTAGTCTCTTTCTGTTAGAATATGCTTTGCTTACCATGGCCATACTTTATGCTCCAACATTGATTTTATCATTCTCATGATTATAAATCACTCCTGGGTCCCCATTACCTATCAAGTCCTTAGCCTGTGCCATGTAGCCCTCCATGATTTAGTCCCATCCTGCATCATGAAGTAAAAGGTTTTCCACATACTTTAGGCACATTGGCTTGCTTTCCATGACTTGGCATACTTTGCCATTTGCTATCTACACATTCTCATACATAGTTTCACCTAGAATGCCGCCCCCACCTCTATCTAGATTAAGACCCAGCTTGAGTAGTTTGGCTCCTACCTGGACCATTTCCAGGTCAATCCAGTCAAGGCTCTGAGCATGCCTAGCACATTGTGTCTCTCCCCACTGATGGAGTATGTAGCTTGGTCTCCATCACTATACTTACCCTGTGAGCCGCTGCACAATGCTGTGCTCTTCTTTAGGTGAAGAACATTGCGTTGCTTCTACTTATTTACATGTCTTGTTGTGCCTAGTATAGGGCCTTGCACCTAGAAAGTGCTCTTTGGATGATTTTGAATGACTATAAAAACGACTTGATAATTCCTAGGGGAAACCAGCACTCTGATACACAATTGATGGACATAGAATTCAGTAGAAATTTTCTAAAGACAAGTTTTCAGGGTGCATTGAAAGACTTAAAAATATGTACACACTTCACAGTACAGTATTTTTATTTCCTGTGAATTTATCCTAAGGAAATAATTCCATAAGAGCATAAATATGTGCAAATAATTATGCTCATGACAGTGTTGCTTGTTTGTAACAGTTTTTTTTTTTAATTTAAAGAACAATCAAAATATCCATCTAGGAGGAATAGTTTTAATGCATTATGGCTGTCTACTCATTTATACTCAATATATCCATGGATTTTTTTTTTTAAAGCTGGTGTCACCTATAGTTGTTAAAGTTATCAGAATACTTCTCTATTGATCAATAAAATTATGTAGCCCTGGACCTCCAATCTTCATCTCAATGTCTTCCTCAAACACCCAGAATTTTCCACAATCCAGAAATGAAAGGAGTTACTGCCTTAAGCAGCAGAATTCTGTGCATATCTTTGTTATTCAGTTTTATGCTGGTCAGGTTTTGCACTAATGCCCCCTTCATGTCCTCGAAAATGCAGCTTTAAAAAAATATTGTCACCACAGAGAAGAATTTTCTGGCCACCTGACCTTAGCTGGTTTTTCGAGTTCATTATTTCATGGCCCTTTGTTAATAGTTAGATACACTAAAAAGCAATGTGTTCCTCTGTTTTTGCATTTTAAGAAAATGGGGGTAATTCTTGTCCTTTTTCTGTAGGGTTGTTATGAACATTAAATGAGTTTATACTTGGAACATTTCTTGTCACCCAGCAGGTACACAAATATTATTCTTGACACCTCCACTAACTGTAATTACTTTATTTATTAATTATTTCATTATTAATCTGTTAGCTTAAAGTAAGTTCATTAAGATACATGTCTCTTCCTGTTTGCTCATCGTTGTCTTCCTAGCACTTAAAACAGTGTCTGCACATAGAAGATACTCAATAAATAATAGATAAATGAAATTATTTTGTAAAATACTAATTAGACATGTGTTCAGAATATATATTTACAAGCAACAAAAAATTTACAAGCAACAAAACCAGTATTTATAGCTTCAGCTTAAATATTTTGGAAAAAGATATGTGTGTATGCATAGGAAAAAATAAAAGGAAAGCACCAATTAAATAATTTTTCTTAATTCTAGGCTTTTGAACAATGGGAAAATTTTGTTTTCTTCTTAACATGTTTATTTTTGTAAAAATCTGTACTACATACATACATGATTTTCATAATTAGAAAAAACTCTTCAAAAAAGACTAAAATTTTGATGGAATATCTAGACTTAGTAAAATTCTAGGATGCCTAGAGAAATATTTTTAAATCCAAGAGTACAGAAATGTTTCAATTTTAGAGAAAACTCAGGCACTAGGAACAATTTGAACAAGGTATCACAAGCCATTCCTCTTTCTTCATATACTTTAATTAAAAACAAATTTTTGAGGTTAATCTTAGCAGCATCAAAATAAATTAGATGAGTACCTTTTCTATTAGATCCCTGGGAGAAATATTTCTCTTGCAGTTAGCAGCTACTTGGTTTCATCTCTTAAACAGATTTTCTCCAGGGGAATGAAGCTGAAATAGTGCTTTTCCATATTGCTCGTTAAAAATAAAAATTCCTGGCTAGGCATGGTGGCTCATGCCTATAATCCCAGCACTTTGGGAGACTGAGGTGGGAGGATTACTTGAGCCTAGGAGTTCAAGACTAGCCTAGATACCACAGCAAGACCTCGTCACTACAAATAGTAAAAAAATTAGCCATGTGAGGTGGTGCATGACTGTAGTTCCAGCTACCTGGGAGAATGAGGAGAAAGGATCACCTGAGCCCAGGAGGTTGAGGCTGCGGTAAGCTATGATTGTGCCACTGCACTCCAGCCTGGGAGACAGAGTGAGATCCCAACACAACAATAACAACAACAACAACAACAATAATTCCTGAAGATTTTGACTTAGTAGGTATAGAGTCCAAGAATCTGTGCTTCTACAAGTGCCCAGCTGATTCTCATAGTTAGATGAGTTTGGTTTCTGGTCAAAATTCATGGGAGAGGAAACAGGCCTGCTCATCTCTAAAAGGTCAAGATCAGCAAAAGAGGGCCTGACTGGCTGGGGTCTCCAAGCTGGAAAGTTGACTAAGAGGAAATTTGCAAGGAAAATTGTGTTTTCTTCCTTCAAGGACTGGCCTTCTTCATCTGAAAGCCATGGATAAGCTTTCTTTCCCTATACCATGGAACTAGGTTATTTCCCACTCCAAGGTGGTGCCAGTGTTGATGGACATGACCACCTTGAGTACCAGGAGAAAAGGAGAGATTGTAGATGGGATAAGCAGCCAGGATTACATGTTCAGCAAGAGGTGAAGCTGAGAGTCAAACCCAGGCCAGTTAGACTCCAAAGGTCATGCCTTGAGAGCTTCTGAACAGAAGGAGATCATCAGATCATTGGTAGCATTTGAGGCACATGCAATGTGCCCAGAATGCAAGATCCATGGTAACAAGGACCCTGCTCCCCTTTCAGAGTGCCTGTCACATGCTAGGTACCCAGTAAATATCTGCTATCTGAGTTCACCTACTCAACTACCACACAATAAATGTGAAGTTTTCTTTATGCATTTTGAACAACTAAATTAAGTTTTTCGTTTTATTCTATGAGTTCACTAGTCCTTTTGGCAACAACTATTCTAAAAAGCACAGGCCAATTTCTACCCTAAACTCTGAGATCCCAAATACTTTATTTATCAGATTCAGAATCTATATGAAGTTATTAACCATGAACTTGCTTCTGAACAGACCCAGGTAGGCTTTTAAATGTGTCTCATGGCTGGATGCAGTGCCTCATACCTGTAATCCCAGCACTCTGGAAGGCTGAGAAGAGAGGATTGCCAGAGCCCAGGGGTTCAAGACCAGCCTGGGCAACTTGGTGAGACCTCGTCTCTACAATAAGTAAAAATATTAGTTGGGTGTGGTGGTGACATGTGCCTGTAGTTCGGTTATTTGGAAGGCTAAGGAGGAAGGATTCCTGAGCCCAGCAGGTTGAGGCTGTGGTGGCTGTGAGAGTGCCACTGCACTTCAGCCTGGGTGACAGAGTGAGACACCAACTCAAAAATTAAAATTAAAATAAAAAAATGTGTCTCATGTTTATTTATTTACAAATGTAAATTATCTACTGAAGTTCAGGTCAAACTATTCCTGTGATATTGAACTAACATTTAGCCTTTCAGTCTTATAGTTTTCATGAAACTCAGTGTAGTTGATAAACCACAAGAATCATGAAAAATTGAAAGGAATTTGGGCACAGCTGTGATCTACTCTGTAATCAACAGAAAGCAACACCTATAGTATTATTGTCAGACTCAGACTACTGATAGGTGATATAGTTTGAATATTTTTTCCTTCCAAATCTCAAGTTGAAGTGTGACCCAGTGTTGGAAGTGGAGTCCAATGGAGGTGTTCGGGTCATGAGAGTGGATCCCTCAGGAATGACTTAGTGCCCTTCCCTGGATAATGAGTGAGATCTCACTCTATTAGTTCACACCAGATCTGATTTTTGTTAAAGAGTGTGGCACCCCTTCTCTTGCCTCCGCCTTGCCTTCCACAATGAGTAAAATCTTCCTGAGGCCCTCAGCAGAAAGCTAATGCCATGCTTCTTGTACAGTCTGCAGAGCCACGGGACAAATAAACCTCTTTTCTTTATAAGTTATCCAGTCTAAGTTATTCCTTTATAGCAACGCAAAATGGATTAATAAAATGGGCTTCCATTCTCATTTGTTTCTCAGGTTTTCACAGGTGATGTTAAAGGAAACCGTGCCCCTATAATTTCATTTTCTGACTTAAGTACCTTGCACACGTTTCCATAATAACTTGTCTTTTTCAAAATTACATGCTTTTATTACTTTTTTGTCATTTTGCTTTGTTTTCTTGTCGAGGTCCTGGTCAGCTCTCCCACTGTTTATGTTAAAGTGGGACTTAGAGAAGGGGTCAGGTTAATGAATATCTCAAGGCAAGATTTCAGTGAAAACTAAAGAGTGATTAAGTGAAAAGTGAACATATATTGGCATTTATTTGAAAAGAGTCCCAAATGCCAAGTTCAACACATTGCTTGTTGTTCAATCAGCAATTGAGTGAAAGATCAAGGTAAGGGCCTCTGAATTCATTTTTTTCAATGTCTTTATTTTCAGATTGTGCCTTCCACTATAGGTTCCTTTTGTAAAATATTATCTTTAAGGTTGCTTCTAATCATGTATTGCCATGTTTCCATGATACAGTGCTTTGAGATTATGTTTTGGTCTATTAGCAATACCTACAATATGCTTTGAACTAATAAAAAAATCTTAAGGAGCTTAGTTGTATATCATATACTACTATAAGTTTAATATATATTTTGTAAAATGAAATGTGAATTTTTAATTCACAGTTTAATTTAGGCATTTACTTTATTGTACAATTTTGAAATAAGTAATTTCATTCTTTCTGTGATGGTAGCTTTCCTCAGCAGAGAGCTCCTGCCAGGTTGATAAATTACTGCATACAGTAATTTGTAATCTGTAGGAGAGGAAGGTTGAGAAATAACAAAATGTCAGCCTTGAGATTCTTGCATCAGGTGTCAGGCTGAGTTTCATGACGTCTACGAGACTTTACACCTTGGTCTTAATACCAGTCCACACACTTCCATGACAGGCAGATTGCATCATAATCAGCTGGGGATTTAAAAAAATGTGTCCTAGGCTCCACCTCGAGAGTCTTATCCTATAGGTCTAAGGTGGAGTCAGATAATTTATTATGTTTTTTAAGTGTGCAAGATGGTTTGATATTCCAGGTTTTGAAATGCCTGCCCAAGTGTTAAGTTCCTGTTATTTCTTAGATTCACAACACTATCAGAGTTCAGTGTGAAAAATGAAAATAACTTCAGGTGTTTTAATCAAGAAGGAATTTAATACAGGAAATCAGGCCTTAGAAAATTATTGGAAGGGCTGAAAAAATTGCTTCATATTTGGGCCTTTAGGAATAATTTTAGAATCATGAAGAACTGACCCACCATGGGAGCTATGCTGGAATATGAACACTGACTGGAATTACTAGCTGCTGTGGCACTGTTACCACCACTTCAACCACCCCAAGACTACCAAGAAACTGGAGACTGGACACCCCTGGTTGCAATCAAGGTATTAGAAAGCCTCATCAAGAGGCTCTGACCGCTTGCTTTACTTGAAGTTGGAGATGGATATGGAATGCCAGCAGAAACACCTCGTTTCATGAATTTGCCAGATGGCAAAAAACAGAGGTGTAAAGATGACCCTGCCTCAGTTCTACATTCCAAATCTTGAAATATTTTATCAATAGGCAGACCTTGATTCACATCTACCATGCTGAGAGAACAAAGGAACATTTGCTATAAAGGGCATTTTTATGAAGTAGAGCAAATTCTATTGTTTACCTATTGTGGAGAATATGGATAGGATTATGTCAGGAGTCTTCCAGAGAAAGTTAGGGTTGATCCCAAACCACTGAAGAATGAGTAATATGAGCTGATTTTTTTTTTTTCTTGTTGATTAGAGCTCTTATTCTTGTCACCCAGACTGGAGTACAGTGGCACGCTCATGGCTACTACAGCTTTGACCTCTTGGGCTCAAGCGATCCTTCTGCCTCAGCCTCCTGGGTAGTTGGGACTACAGGCATGCGTCACCATGCCCAGCTAATTTGCCAATTTTTTGTAGAGATGAGGTCTTATTATGTTGCCCAGGTTGGTCTCGAACTCCTGGGCTCAGGCAATCCTCTTACCTGGCCTCCCAAAGCGCTGGGATCACAGATGTGAGCCACTGTGGCTGGCCTGATTTTTTTTTTTAATATCATTTGGCTGCAAGGCATAGGATGGATTAGAAAAGACTGGGACTAGAAGCCGGATACACTTGTGTTACATATGGTGAATGGAACCAAAGTTTTATCTAGTGCATTCAAATAACGCTTTTTAAATTCATTTTGGTTTGATACTGTCTGATGTTGAAAGCATACTCGGTTATGAGTTTACAAAAGATGATTTTTTTCATTCCTTCCATTCTTTGTATTGAAACATTTTATTATAAAACATTTCAGCCGGGCTCGGTGGCTCAGCCTGTAATCCTGCGCTTTGGGAGGCTGAGGTGAGTGGATTGCCTGAGCCCCTGGGTTTGAGACCCGCCTGGGCAACTTGGCGAGACCTCATCTCTACAATAAATCAAAAAATCAGCTGGGCATGGTATTGTGTGCCTGTAATTCCGGCTACTCAGAAGGCTGAGGCGGATGGATCACCGGAGCCCAGTGGGTTGAGGCTGCAGTGGCCGAGAGTGGCCACTGCACTCCAGTCTGGGCGACAGAGTGAGACTCCAACTCAAAAAAAAAAACAAAAAACATTTCAAACATACAGAAAAGTTGACAGTACGAGGAGCAGCAGGCTCCCATCTAACAGTTCCAACACTTTAAGCCCTTCGCCATATTGTTCTCTTGCCCTTACTTACTCTTTCTCTGACCAATTTAACTGAATTATTCAAAGTAAGCCACAGACATGAGGCTACCTCACCTCTAAGAATGTCCTAAAGATAAGACATTCTCTTCCTTGATCAATGTCAAGATCACACCCAATGAAATTATCACTCTCCAATATATCTAGTGTCTAATTCAAATTACATTTCCTTAAATTTTGCTCCCCACGTCTTATTTGGCTGTTCTTTTTCCTTCTAATTTAGGTTCCAACAAAGGTTAGTTATATTTCTTTTATTTACCTTGTTAGTTATATTTCTTTTAATCTAGAAATTGCACCAGGCTTCCCTAATTATCTTTGTTTTAATCATATTGACTTTCTGAAGAGTTGTTTTTTATCAAATTTCCCATTCTGCATTTGATGATTGCTTCTTCTTTTTTTTTGAGTTGGAGTCTCACTCCACACTGCCCCGGCTGGAGTGAAGTAGCACGCTCATAGCCACCCCAGCGTCGACCTGCTAGGCTCTGGCAATCCTTCCGCCTCAGCCTTCCAAGTAGTCAGAACTACAGGCACGCACTACCACGCCTGGCTAATTTTTTGATTTATTATAGAAGCAAGGTCTCACCATGTTGTCCAGGCTGGTCTCAAACGCATGAGCTCAGGCAATCCTCTTACCTTGGCCTCCCAAAGTGCTGGGATTACTTTTTCTTTGACCTCCAGAAAAGGAGGGCAAACTGAAAGTTAAGTCTAAAAGCTGAGTAGATTCAGGTAACTTTTTCTGACATAATTTTGTAGGTGAGGTTTGCATTGTATGCTTCGCTTCACAAAGCACATAGTGCCAGTTTGTCCCACAATTAGTGATGCTAATTTGATCACTTGGGTAAGATTGTGACAACCATATCTCTCCATTGTAAGGGTGGTTCTTCCCTATGCAAATAGTAACTGATCCGTGGGTTGACACTTTGCCATATGCCTCTTTATGATTTTGCCTGCCAGTTTTCTTTTTAATCCATGCATAATCCTTGCCTGAATCAATTATTTTTTTGGTGGTTAAAAATCTATTATCCTATCTTCATTTGTTAGCTAAAATTCTTCTGTCAAGGTGAACTTTCCCTCAGCCCTTAAGGATAATCTATAGTTTAAAAATGGGTAAGGATATGATGTGATAGTTTACTGCACACCATATGTATGCTTCCCTTCCTCTTTCTTCGAGCAACAGTATGAATTTTCATTATTGAAGGTGTCACAAACATTTACGCTTTGTGGAGCCTGTATTATTCTAAATTTGGCTCTGGTTCCCTTTTGACATGTGCCCACTAGTCTGAGCGTTACTTGCTTTCTGCAAAAAGACATCTCAGGCTTACCTTGGGTTTTCCCTACCTCTGACCTGGAATCAGTTATTTCTTTAAGAATCCACATAGCCGGGCTCGGTGGCTCAGCCTGTAATCCCACGCCTTGGGAGGCTGAGGTGAGTGGATTGCCTGAGCCCGCGGGTTCGAGACCCGCCTGGGCAAGCGAGACCTTATCTGTACAATAAATCAAAAAAATTAGCCGGGCGTGGTAGCGCGCTTTCCAGCTACTTGGAAGGCTGAGGCGGAAGGATCGCCGGAGCCCAGCAGGTTGAGGCTGCGGTGGCCGGGAGCAGCCACTGCACTCCAGTCTGGGCGACAGAGTGAGACTCCGACTCAAAAAAAAAAAAAAAAAAAAAAAAACTCTGTATCATTAAATATTATTGGAAATATCAATATTAACTCATAAGTTTTAGAAATATGCTTTCTAGTTCATTCCCTTTGGAAAGTATTAGAAACAGAGACACGTGGTTGCAAAGAGTACCTTAGA
>CAUYQG010148766.1:0-20189 GCA_963574415.1 Tarsius wallacei
TAGTTCCGGCTACTTGGAAGGCTGAGGCGGAAGGATCGCCGGAGCCCAGCAGGTCGAGGCTGCGGTGGCCGGGAGCGGCCACTGCACTCCAGTCTGGGCGATGGAGTGAGACTCCAACTCAAAAAAAAAAAAAAAAAAATACTAGCAAACAGAATCAGCAACACATTAAAATGATTATCCTCCATGATCAAGTGGGACTCATTCCAGGGATGCAAAGGTGGTTCAACACACACAAATCAATAAATGCAATGCATCATATCAACAGAATCAAGTACTAAAACCACATGTCTATCCCATTAGATACTAAAAAAGCATTTAATAAAATTCAACATCCTTTTGTGATAAAAACCTCAGCAAACTGGTTATAAAAGGAACACACATCAAGAAAATAAAGGTCATATGTAACAAGCCCACAGATAATATCCTAACGAATGGGGAAGAATTGAAAACCTTTCCACTAAGATCTGGAATATGTCGAGGTTGCTTACTTTCACTACTTTTATTCCTAGCCAGAACTAGTAGGCAAGAGAAATAAATAAAGGACACACAAATTGAAAGGATTTCAATTTTTCTTGTATGCAGAAAACATGATTTTATATTTAGAAAAATATAAAGTCTTCACAAAAAATCCTCTTAGAACTGACAAATAAAGTCAGTAAAGTTGCAGGATCCAAAAGCAACACAGAAAAATCAATTCTTTGGTAGACAGTGTGGCGGTATCTGAAAGAACTAGAAATTGACCTTCCATATGACCTAGTAATTTCCCTATTAGGAATATACCCAGAGGAACTCAAATCATTCTACAAAAAAGACCTGCACACATATGTTTGTTGCAGCTCTATTCACAATAGCAAAAACACGGAACCAACCATATTGCCCATAGAAGTTAGACTAGATTTAAAAAATGTGGTACATATACACAATGGAATATTATGCAGCCATAAAGAAGGACAAACATACGGACTTTGCAGCAACTTGGTTGGATTTAGAGTCGATCATACTCCGTGATCTATCACAGAAATGAAGAACAGAGTACCATATGTTCTCACGCATAAGCGGACTTTGAACAATCATAATATTATAAAAAAGGGATTGACAGTAGTGGGAAACTGTCAGCGGAAGGGGGGTGGGATTGGCAGTTGAGGGAAACTACTGGGGAGGAAGGGGGACACCTCATCAACAAGGGTACCTGCATAATCACTGTTTGTATACTGAACCCTGAATTGTACCCCACATCTTTATAATAAAAAGAGAGAAAAATCAGTAGTGTTTCTCTATAATAGTAGTGACCAAGCTGACAAAGAAATCAAGAAAGCAATTTCACTCACAATAGCTACAAAAAATTACCAGAAATAAATTTAATTGAAGCAGTAAAAAAAAAAAAAAAAAAAAATATCTACAAGGCAAACTATGAAACACTGATGAAAGAAATTGAAGAGGACACACAAAAAAATGAAAAGATATTTTATGGTCATGAATTGAAAGAATTAATATTGTTAAAATGTCTGTACTATACAAAGCAATGTATAGATTCAATGCAATCTCTATCAAAATATCAATAACAGTCTTCACAGAAACAGAAAAAAAAATTGTAAAATTTATATGGAATCACAAGACTCCAAACAGCAAAGCAATACCAAGCAAAACAAAGCTAGAAGCATCACACTACAAAGCTATAGTAACCAAATCAGCATGGCACTGGCATAAAAACAGACAATGGAACAAATTAGAGAACCCAGAAATAAATCCCGACACTTCTAGTCAACTCATTTTCAACAGAGACACCAAGAATATACATTGAGGAAAGGACAGTCTCTCTAATAGAAGTTGCTGGGAAAACTGAATATTTACATCCAGAAGAATAAAACTAGATCTCTATATTTTGCTATACACAAAATTCAAGTCAAAATGTGTTAAAGTCTTAAATGTAAAACCTGAAACTATGAAAGCATTAGAAGAAAACTTAGAGAAATTCTACAGGACATATGTCTGGACAAGGTTTTTTTGGTAAGACTTCAAAAGCACAGGGAAGCCAGATGTGGTAGTTCACTCCTGTAGTCCCAGCACTTTGGGAGGCCAAGGCAAGGGGATCACTTGAAGCCAGGTTATCTAAACCAACCTAGGCAACCAATTGAGACCCTATATCTAAAAATAATTTCAAGTTTTATCATCACATGGTAAAGTTCTGCTGTACTAACATAGTCATTACTCTCTTTATCAAACACACATAATACTTTTCTAATTTCTTCTACACCGTCTGTGTCTTTTGTTTTTAAAGACAAAAAATGGTATCATTGTCACTCAGGGAAATCAATGATAAAACTTGGAGAGAAGTTAATAGATAAAAAGGTTGACAAAATGATCAGGGAATGAATGCAAGCTAGTTAAAGCTTTGTGGAAAGCAGTCTGGCATATTCTTTAAGAACTAAAAATTGAGCTAACATATGATCCAGCAATCACTTTTTTGGGAACATACCCAGAGGAACATAAATCACTCTACCAAAAAGGGACCAGCATACATATGTTCACTGCCGCACTATTTACAATAGCAAAAACATGACATCAACCCAGATGCTGTCAAAAGTGCACCGGATAAAGAAAATGTGGTACATATACATGATGGAATACTACACAGTTATAAAGAGGAACAAAATAATATCCTTTGCAGCAATATGGAGGCAGCTGGAGACCATCATTCTAAGTGAACTCTCACAGAAACAAATGTTCTCACTTATAAGCATTCCCTAAACATTGGATATATGAGCATAAAGGTGGGAACAACAAATGCTGGGCACTGCTAAAAGAGGGAGGGAGGGAAGAGTATAAAGGACACACAACCTATCCGGTACCAACTTCATTACCAGGTGGAGAGAAGGTTTGCTAGAAGACCAAACCTCACCTGTATGCAATTTGCTTGTATTGAAAATCCCCAAATGTACCCTACAGCTCTGAAAAGATTTTTAAAAAAAAGTGGTGAGCCCCTAAAAAAATGCATGCATAATAATTAGGACTTAATTCCTTCATATTTTCTTCCCTTGTCTTACTGTCATTGTCTTTGAATTTTATTTTAGAAAGTTGTTCAAGTAACACGTTGCAAGTGGCTTTCCCTAGATGTAGCTAAAGCTTTCTGCACATCTTAATTTAGACTGAGTTGGTCAAATGAGTGATCTGGATTATGCCTTGTTTTAAAGTAGCTTTTTAAGGAAAAAAATGTTTAAGTAAACATTTTTTGTCGTTGTTAAAGTGTGAAATAACTCTGTGTAGACTATGGACAGTCACCAATATATACTTAAATGTTGCACTATTGCAAAATGAGTGTATCATCCTGGTTTTTATACACTATTTTTTGTACTGCTAGTCTTGTATCAGAAACTTTTCTTTTTATTGTTACTTGCTTTTAAAACTTTGGCCACTTAAAGCAAATATGCTTATGGTACAATTTGCCTCACATTCATTCCAAGTTGTATATTTGTTTTTTAATAGAACTATTAACATTTAAAAAGAAAGAAAAAAAAATAAAATGTTGAGTCATGAAAGGTAAAAAACAAAAACAAAATTTAGGCAGGTGTGGTGGTTTAGGCCTATAATCCCAGCTACCAGGAAGATGAGGTGGAAAGATCACCCGAGCCCATGAGCTTGAGGCTGCAGTGAACTATGGCATTATAATTGCACTATTGCACTGTAACCTGGGAGACAGAGTAAGAACCAGCCAAAAATAAAAATAAAAATAGGCAACTGGCTAAATGGGAGAAAATATTTGCCAACTATTCATCTGACAAGGGATATATAACCAGAATATGTAAGCATCTCAAACAAATCAATAGGTAAAAAAAAGTAATTTGATTAAACATGGGCACAAGACTTAAATAGACATTTTTCAAAAACAGACATAAATGGCCGTAGGTACGTGAAAAAATGCTCAACATCACTAATCATTAGGGAAAGGCAAATCAAAACCACAATGAAATATCATTTCACCGGTTAGAATGACTATTATCAAAAAGAAAAAATAACAAGTGCTGACAAGGATGTGGAGAAGGGAACACTCATACACTGTGGAGTTTAAGTAGTACTACCATTATAGAAAACTTAATGGGGGTTTCTTTAAAAAACTAAAAATAGAACTACCATATGCAATCCTATAATCCCACCGCTGAATATATATCTAAAGGAAGAAAATCAGTATGTCAATGATATACTGTACTCTCATGTCTATTGCAGCATTACTCACAAGAGCCCCAATATGGACTCAGCCTACGTTATCAATGAATGAATGGATACAAAAAATGTTATATGTTATAAATGTTACATGCTATATGTTAAATGTTACACAAAATTAAATTTCATGCAGCCATAAAAAAGAATCAAATCCTGCATTTGCAGCAACGTGAATGGAACTGGAGGTCATCTTGGTGAGTAAAATAAACCAGACACAGAAAAACAAATGGTGCGTGATTTCAGTCATATGTGGGAATTTTAAAAAGTGGATCTCACTGAGGTAGAGAAGAGAATAGTGATTACCGGAGGCTGGGAAGGGAAGAGGACAAAGAGCTGAAGAGAAGTTGGTTAATGAGTACAAAAATACAATTAGATAGAAGGGACACATTCTAGTATTTGATAGTATGGTAGGGAAATAATAGTTAACAATAATTTATTGTGCATTTCAAAATAACTAAAACAATTATGATGTACCTAATGCAAAAAAAAGATAAATATTTGAGGTGATGGATATTACAATACCCGGACTTGATCATTACGCTTTGTATACGTGTATCCAAACATCACTTGTATCCCCCAAAAGATGTACAACTATGATGCATTAATTAAAAAATTTAAAAATGTGTGTTATGATTAGTTGATATCAGGTGATATAAATTAAAAATCTCCAAGATCCTAACTGTGCTAACACCAGACAATAGATGTGATTTCTTTCAAGAATGGGATTACATCAAGAAATCAAATTTGTTTTGTGATATTAATGGGGTATAATGAGTTTGATAGGCCAGTTTTGTGTTCTTATTGTCTTCTTCTTCTTTTTTTTTTTTATTTTAAGAATGAAGGTGCTTTCCTTTCTTTCACCATTGCATCTAGAGAATATTAGTCATTTGGAGCACACACTCAGGCTATCACTGACAATAAGGTGTAGTAGTGCCTATAAACGGGTTATTATCAGAGATATACATGAAATGATTGAAAAGTCTACTATTGTTTTTAAGACAAATATTTGATTTGGCAACAGATGTCCATTATTCTGAACTTTTTGAAAGGGCCGGGCTCGGTGGCTCAGCCTGTCATCCTGCGCCTTGGGAGGCCGAGGTGAGTGGATTGCCTGAGCCCGCGGGTTCGAGACCCGCCTGGGCAACTTGACGAGACCTCATCTCTACAATAAATCAAAAATCAGCGGGGCGTGGTGGCGCGCGCCTGTAGTTCCAGCTACTTGGAAGGCTGAGGCGGAAGGATCGCAGGAGTCCAGCAGGTCGAGGCTGCGGTGGCCGGGAGCGGCCCCTGCACTCCAGTCTGGGCAACGGAGTGAGACTCCAACTCAAAAAAAAAAAAAAAGTATGTAAAGGAATCTGGCTATTGCATGTTTAAAAATGTAGTTGTTATAATATTTAATAATAACTTTCAGTGTCTTTTTCACAACAAAACAATTTCATGGACGCAAATTAATGATCTGTTTATTCTCTTCATATTGTAATGCTGGTGAAGTTGTGGGGAAAATTAAATACTTGTATATATATATAAAACTTCTCACTTATTGAAATTGCAAAAACTTTAATAACTCAGTTCTCATCAGTATTAACCCGTGCAAACAATAAAGCATATTTGGCAGCAAGGCTAATTTTATGGACCGACATTTGATGTGCCCTTTTATTTTCCTGATGTCATCCTTAAATATAGTAGTAATTCAAACTTTAAGAAACAGTATGAAGGGGAGATCCAAGATGGCCACCTAGAAGCAGCCAACTCGTACCTCTCTCCCAGAGTAGACCACCGAGGAGAGCCCCAGTAGTCAATGACCCTCACCAGCTTATTGAACAGGCAGAGATGGAGGCTGCACCACCCATACTGCAGAGCACTCTTGGGACACACAGAGAGCAGGGAAGGGAGAGAACAGGCAGCCAGTGTTGGAGTCGGGAAGCCTGATCCTTGCCCGACTCCCGTTGGAATTAGAGTGTTGCTGCCTATGTGGGAAACAATAAATGCGGGAAAATACAATTCAGCGCTTCCTGAGTTAACATGAACTGCAAGGCCCATCCCCCCACCCCAGCTTCACCAGACTCCAGTTCCACCTGGAAAATGGCCTGGATACAGCACAGCAGTATGCTGCCAGAGCCCATGTGGAACTGGGAACCCGTCTGAGCTCCGGATGCCTATGGCCGTATCCCTGAGAACTCATTCCTGGTAGGCAGCACTCGGCAGCCAGCTCTTAGACTAGGAAAGATCTGTACCACCTTCACTCACTCCAAGGACAGATTCTGCTGCTACAGGCAGCTAGGGAGATGGTCAGAAGGAGCTCGCAGTGACCCTTCTCTTTCTGTGCAATTTTGCAGTGCTGGCCCAGTGGCCATCCAGCCCCTTTCCTTTCCCAATCCCCACCGAGTGCTTGCAGCAGGGGATCAGGGTGTAGGCCATGAGTTCCCACCCATGGGAGAAATGTTGCTGTGGAAAAACACTTTGAGTTCTGAGTGCTGCCTGACTCAGACAAGAGAGGGGGAACTGGAGGCAATGGAGGGGAGCACCTGCTGTCCTGGAGACCCCTCTATGCCATGAAAATTCCTTTGTATAACAGAAAACACCCTTCCTTGCAGGGTGGCCACAGTGGCCAAGTGTTCTGTTCCCTACTGAGATAACCAAGTGTGCAGGTGAAGAGGAACTGGAAAGTCGTCCAGTCTGACATAGCCGTCTCTAACCAGTTTTTCCCTTACCCATCTCAAAATCCAAGGGACTCAGGTTCTTTAGGAGTTCCCCCAAAATTCCCATTGCTCAGGTTATCTGTGCACTTCCGTTGGGAAAGAGGGGCCAGGAAAAAAAGTAAAAAGCCCACAGTCACCATTACAGTTGTCTGCTTCCTCCAAGTGCCACCTCCTGGATGGAGGCCAACTGCCAGAGCACATTACAACATTGGAGAAAATAACATAGCCCTGAGAAGAGGACAAAACATGCCACTGTGCATCCCTATAGACTGAGGCTTCAGAGAGCTTCTCCAGAGGGTACTCCATAGGTGCTGATGACCAGCTCCCCATAGAATTCAACTCCTGATCGTTCACATCATAGGATATGTTCCAGGCACCCTCCAGCACCAACCAAAAGGGGGAAGCCTCCTAGGGCAGGTAGACTCACAGTGGTTGGGCCCTCACAGACTACCACCTTCAGGGCAAGGAGGAGCACAGCACAGCAGGGGAGCACCCTTTGTGATAAAAATAAAATAGTAAATAAATAAGTTCCACAAAAGGCCACCCCCAAAGGTAGCTAACCTTCTCCAACTTAAAAATAAAAAGAAGACTCTGTCCTTACAGATGAGGGAGAACCAGTGAAAAAACACCAGCAGTTCCCAAAGTCTTAGGAGACCTCACCCACGAAATCCTCTCAGACCCCCAAAAATCAAACCCACCCAGAACGGCATGTCCCTGATGACAGACATGGAATTCAGACTGGGTGGCAAGAACAGTGAAGGAAAACCATGAGAAGATAGAAGAACAGATCACCCAGGCAATGAAAGCAGTGCGTGGTCTAAATGCTGAGCTGACTGATATAAGAAGGGTTCAGTGTGAGATACTGGAAATGAAGAATTATTTCCTAGAATTTCATTGCACAATGATAAGCCTGGGGAGTAGAATTGACCAGGCAGAGAAAAGAATTTCAGAACTTGAGGATCCAACTATTGATTGAACACAATCTGACAAAAGCAAGGAGAAATGGCTCAAGAAGAATGGACAAATCCTAAAGAGGTGTGGGACTATGTAAAGAGACCAAATCTATTACTGATTGGCATCCCTGAGACAGAAGGGAAAACTGAGAAAGGCTGGAGCAAGCCTCCCAAGAGGTCATCCAAGAAAATTTCCCCCGTCTTGCTAGAGAGGTGACCGTGAAAATGCAAGAGATTCAGAGCATCCCAGTGAGGATCAAAACACTCCACTATGAAAAGACCATCCCCAAGAAACATAATAATCCATCTCCACAAGGTAAGTATGAAAGAAAAAAATCTTAAAGGTAGCTATGCATTGAACATCTATGCATTGAAGAATATTTATCAAAACAATGAGAGCCAAGTATGAGAAATCTGCAGCCATCATTATACTTAACGGGCAGAAGCTGGAAGCATTCACCCTAAGAATCAGAACAAGACAAGGATGCCCATTCTCACCCCTCCTAATCTACATAGTGCTAGAAGTTCTAACCAGAGCAATCAGGCAGAAGAAAGAAATCGGGTATTCAAGTAGTAAAAGAGGAGGTTAAGTTATCCCTCTTTGAAGAAGGGTATGATTCTGTACCTAGAAAACTCTAGAAAAATTTGTCAAAAATCTCCTTACACTGATAAATGACTTCAGTAAAGTCTCCGGATACAAAATCAATGTGCAAAAACCAGCTGCATTTCTATACACCAATAACAAGCTGACTGAGATCCAAATAAGATACACAATTCCTTTCACAATAGCTACAAAAACAAAAGAAAATAGAATACCTCAGTATCTACCTTACTAAAGAGATGGAAGGCCTTTACAATGAGACTGCAAAACGTTGCTCAAAGAAATCAAGGATGACACAAACAAATGGAAAATCATCCCATGCTCAGCGATTGAAGGAATCAATATTGTCAAGATGTTTGTTCTACTTAAGGCAATCTACAGAATCAATGCAATCCCTATCAAATTGACAACATCATTTTTTCAGAAGTAGAAAAGACAATACAGAAATTCAAATGGAAGAAAAGAAAGAAAGAAAGAAAGAAAGAGCCCAAATAGCTAAATCAATCCTTGGCAAAAGGAACAAAGCTGGATATATCATACTTTCAGACTTTAAACTTTATTACAATGCTACAGTAACCAAGACAGTGTGATCTGGTCCAGGAATAGACACATAGACTAATGGAACAGGACAGAGACTAGAGAGAGAAAACTAATGGCCTTCAACCAACTCATCTTTGACAAAGCCACCAAAAATAAACATTGCAGAAAGGAAACCATATTTAGCAAATGGTGTTGAGAAAATGGCTAACCACATGCAGAAGAATGAAACTGGACCCCCAGCTATCACCATATACAAAATTAACTCAAAATGAATCACTATAAGAATTTTAGAAGAATACTTAGGGTACACCCTCCTGGAAATTGGAGTGGGCAATGAATTCATGGCCAAGGCCTCAAAAACAAATGTAACAAAGTGCAGTTTTTTTATGTGTATGTTTTAAATGTAAATTGTATTTTATTTTATTATTTGCTATTATTTTTTGAAACCACAACCTTGTTTTATTGGCCTTGTGAATTTTTGAGTTTACACTTAATCTGTTTCAGAAATGTGTAGAAATAAAAATGTTGTGAATTGTATTTTAATGTATTTGCTATCTCCAATTTCCATATTTCTACCTTGACAAACTTTCTAATAAACTTTAACAATTCATAAGTTGATTTTCTTAGATTTTTTTGGGTAGACAATAATCATATCATTTGTGAGTAATGAGAATTTGATCTCTTCCTTTCTGATTCTTATATTTCATTTTTTTCTTTTCTTAGATAGACAAGAATAGTGAATAAGTACTAGGTAGACAGTGATAGTACCTTACTTTAATGAGAATATTCCTTACCTTAATATGTTACTTCTAATATTTCATCCATTTGGTGTGACACATTATATATTTCCACTAGTGACATTTATTATGTTAAGTGAGTTTCCTTCTGCATATTTCTGGTTTCCTAATATTAAAATAAAAGATGTTAAATGTTATTCCATACCAATATGTTATTTAGTTTTTGCATTTTGTCTTTTAGTACAGATAATTGGTAGATTTTTTAAAAACTATTGAACCATCCTTGCATTACTGGGATAAACACAATTTAGTCCTCAGGTATAATTTTTAAAAATACATTTCCATCTCTTATTTGCTAATATTTAATTTAAGGTACATGTATTTTCATTTATAAAGTGTATTAGCACATAATTTATTTTATTGTGCTCTCTCTTGTTTTGGTGTTTGTGTTATATTTGTTTAGTAAAATGGGTTAGATGAGTCCTTATCTTTTCCTTTGCTTTGGAAGTTTATATAATATGAAAAATTTTCGCTTTCTTAAGGTTGTGATAAAATTCAAAAGTAAAAAATTGAGCTGGATGCCATTTGAAGTATAATCTTTTGGTTATTTATTTAATTTCTTCAGTGTTTGCTGATATTTTCTAAACTCTTCTTTGTGCCAATTTTTATGATTTTTTCCTGGAAAATTCACTATTTCATCCAGGTGTGTGTTCATCTAGGTAATATGTATTTGATCAGTTAAAATGGGAGATGCATTATTTCTTTCTGATATCCGAGACTAGAAGTAGAGGAATTGCTTTGTTCTGCTAAGTTAATTTTAACTTTGTGCCAACAAAACAACCTATAAAATATTTGTACCCATATGATCTAGTTTTTGTGATGTCCCCAATGACATTAGTTATTTTGCAATCAAATCACTGTAAAAAGTTTTGGTTTTTTTAAAGACCAAGTAGTAATGCATTTTAATAATGCCACCTCCAAATCCAGAATTTGAGAACCATTGCATTCCAAAATGCCTGCAATTTTCTTACTCTGTGTGTTTCCTCACCAATAAAATAAAAATTAATACCTTCTATCTCATGATGCTATTTGAGTTAATAAATACTAATCTCAATACAAAGTTTGTGTGGTAAATTATAGGGATGGGTTTTTATTAATATAGGCCCTTAGTTCTAGAAAAAATGTATTTAGCATAATCTGTGTATTTAAATAAGAGAGTTTTCCTTCTTGCATAAGTAATTAAACTTGAATCTGGAACTATGGACTATTGTCTAATTAATTCTAATTAATTAGCAGGATAAAACTTAAGTTGACAATTTTGTCTAATTTGAGTTATCAAACGAGTAGACCTGTCGGCTTCACTGAGAGCAAAACAAAAAGTGATTGTACCCAGTTAATTATAGTTTTAATCAATGTAATCAGTCAAGTAAGTTAAACAGTCAAAAATATTTGTATTTTCACATACATGCTAAATCAGTGAGAATGCTTTTGCTGTCTTACTGAAATTTTATGAAAGCAGCACGTCTGAAGATAGTGTCCAAGCATACATCTATAGGTGGTTCTGCTGTTGAAAAAACCAAAATTGGCAGGGAGAGAAGTGTCTCGTCTCTAATCCCGCCAAGCTTAGAGAACCAGTGAAAGTGATGTGAGAAGCACTGGGGATGAGCTCAAGATCCTGAACTAGATTAGATGTCATGTTGTCTTTGGGACATACAATCAGTATTTTAGAAAAGGAGATTATGTATGGTATACATTCAGAATCAGCTCCACGACCTCTCTTTAGCAACACTTGCTCAGTTCTGGCCTTTGACTCTGACCCTCTGAACGAGATAAATGTCTTTTATACCAAACATAAGTGAAATCAAGTCCAGTTAATTAAATAAATTTTTCTTTCTCATAGTGTAGTCTGAAGTCTTTATTATTCCAAGACTCTGCCTAAACTGTCCTTCACGTTTCCCTGTCAGTTTTTAAGTATTTCCTTCTCTACCAGGGAAAGTGCTTCCAATTCCTTTTCATAAGACCATTTGTCTTATTGCCTTAAAATTTCGGATCCAAGACACAGATCAAGTGGTAAGAGGTTTGTATTCTTTTTATACGTTCTTGCACTATTCTCCTCAACAAAGTTAAACTATATAATAGAGCAGTAAATATATGTTTTTATTGACTGGCATCCCTGACATTTTTGTGATGAGATTTTCTATATCTTATCTAATTATTCATCCCTGGAGAGGGTGGGTGATATATAGTGACAAGAAATAACATATTGGAGAGAAGGGGGAGGAGCTTGCCTTGCTTTATGGAGCAAAGCACAGACTTCTTAGCCCAACCATGCTATATTCTTGAGGGAATTTCCTACAAGAGGGGGACATAAATACCATATATACTGTGATTGCTTTGATGATATTTGAGTTTGATTGTATTTGTATTGTTATATTTCTGAACATCTGTACTATCTACTTTATTTTTATTTTATTTTTTTGTGGCAATGGGGTCTCACTACGTTGCCCAGGCTGGCCTTCAACTCCTAACTTCAAGTGATCCTTCTGTATCAGCCTCCCAAAATGCTGGGCTTACGGATGTGAGCTCCCATCGCTGGCCAATTTATTTTTAAAGGAGTAGAGTTTTCTAAATGACTGAATTTGAATTTTATGAAACAAAAGGTTGTAACTTTCAATTTGTAGGTAGAAATGGCATCAAGAAATAATAGAAGGAACATGGACTTTATAGTCAGAGCACCCTAGCTCTGCCATATTTTAGCTGGATAAATTTGATGAAGGCATCCACTACATCTGAGTTTCAGTATATATGTCAATATGAATAAAAATATCCATCTTATAGGGCTGTTGTGAAGCTAAAATGAAATGTCTTTTGCAAAGTATGAGTAAGGTGTCTGGCACATAAAATACCTTTAATATCTATTAATTCCTTTTTTAAAAAAAATCAGTAGCTATATTAACAGTGGCTGGGAGCAATGAGACCTCCGTCCTGCTCCAGTTTCCATTTCTCACAAATTACATGCTCTCAGGAGTTAGCATAAATGTTCTGAGTTTCAGTTTTCTTAATTATAGAATGGGAAGAAGTGTCTTCCAAATAAAAAATTTTTCTTAGAGTAATCTTGTGGCTAACAAATGAGAAAATAATATGCAATACACTTTGACAATTTTAGAGTACTAAAGAAATATAAGCAATTTCCTTTAAAAGAAGATATTAATTTAGGTACTAATTAGATACATTGTATTTTATCTCAAAATCATAATAAACATATTCAGGAAAGAAGTGTTCTTTCCTGAACACATATTTTCTTGTCACACTTTACTGCATTTATCCTCGGTCATTTTCTAAGTCCATGTGCAAAAAGGATTCTGAAAAGGATTTTTTTTCTTACTATTGACATTTGTTCTTTTGGCTTTTAATTTCCTAAGAAAAAACTAAGAGCAGCTTGGATCTTCTATTAGAAAATACGTACATATAATTATGCAAAGAAAAAAATGAGGGTTTTATTTTGAATAAAAATAAATGGAATATTTTAGGCTGAAGAAAAAATGAGAATGTTTACAAAGGACAAATAAAGGTAGTAAATATTTTTGAGTTATTTTTTTTTAAAGATAATGCTTGAGTTGAAATGCCATTTGACAATAAATTTGCTTGAGTGACAGATTTTCTTTTCCTTTCCTTTTCTGTTTTTGATAATAGCATCAGATTTGGAAAATAATTAAGAATCATCTCTATTATTGTCATTTAGACTCTTTCTGAACAATAGACCTAATTTACCAAAGAAATAAACATGCCGAATCACTCACCATAGCCCTAGAAAAGAAGGGTTTGCCTTCCCCCGCTAAATTAAATTATATCTAAAAGTCTGAGAAATTTCAGCATTTTTTCAAAATTCTTTATTTTTTGAAGCTGGAATAACACATGGCATTGCTTTGTGTAATTAGGTCTCAACTTGGCTGCATACACAAGCTTTGTGTTGATAAGTGGAGAGCCTGTTATCATGCTTAGAGATACTTGGAGTTAGTGTCTGGGCTCTGGGTTGGGGCCACTTGACTCATGGTGATCTGAATTGGAACACGCTGTTGTGTTCCCCAGCCATCTAGACAGAAAGTGAGGAGGAACAATGCGCCAGTTAGAGCCACAAAGCGATTGAGGTAGACAGAAAGTAATTAGTTTTTAATGATCTTTTGGAAGTCACATGAATAGATTGATTTCTGTTTTGATCTTGTTTGAATTAATAGCTGTCTCTGAATCTTCAGTCCCGCTTCAGCTTGCATTGTCTCTCCATTTCACGGTCTGGCGCTCTCGGAGTTTGGGTTTTACTAGGCCTATTGTTCCGTTTTGTAGAGCTGGGCCCAGTGTTTTTGTGTCCTTCAGCTTTAAACATGGTTGTGGTGTTTTCCTTTTATTTCTATGGCTGTTTCCTCTTGGGAATCTGATGGGGTTATTATCACTTGCACGGGGGCCAACATCCAAATTGGAGGTTCTTATTTGGAACCTGAAATTGGAATGAATTCATTTCTCACTAAGACAGTAAGCCAGGCTCCCTGCTCCTGGTGAAGAATGATTTCAACTCTGCTCTGGTTGTAGCCCAGACTTTTTTCTCCCTCCTTTTTGGATCATGTGAGTTACATAGAACCAATTAATAAGAATGCAGGAAGCAGTTTGTATGGCTGGAGCTGCTGTTATGACTAAAAAGCTTTTCCTAGAAATAAATAGTAATTTGCTTCTCCCCACAGCAGACAATGAATGACATCTCCTGTTTTTGCCCAAATTGTGTCCCCAACTCATTTTCTTCTTGTGAGACAGATGTCTACGTTTGTCTACATTCCTCCTCTCTGCTTCCCTCTTGCCCATTGAATTCTCACTTCCTTTTATTCTTTTGTGTTTGTTTTTGATCAATTAAGCTATGCATGTATATTTTTAAAAATTATTTTTAAAGACGATTAGGAAGATGAAAAAAAAAAAATCCCAGCCAAATTCCCACCAACCAGAAACTTTTAACATTTAAAAATAGATCTTCTAATTTTCCTATGCACTTAAAGTCTTTGAAATAAAATGCTTTAAGCAGTATTATTTAAAATAAATTTCACTTAATTTAATCATCTTTTCATGCCAATAAATATAGATCTTCATCCTAATCTTTTTGACTTTCTACAAACGGTGCACAGGGTTTTCTTGTATTATTGTATGTAGAACATTAAAAAAATTAAAAAAATAAATTTTTCAAAGAATTTCACACGTCATGATTTCTTCCATTGTCCATCAAGGTTAGATTCCTCTAAAACTGGAGTCAAAATTTATCTTCAGAAGCTATCTTCAAGATAGCCCTTTTCAGGTAGGATTGCTGACATGAACTCATTCTAATTTTTAAAGATTGTCAGTAAAAGCTTTGTATCTCTAGGGTACTGCGCATAAGGGTGACTATAGGAAAGAAACAGATGTGATCTGAAAACAGAAAGAGAAGATCAAATAAATACCACTTACTAAGTCCGTCAAAAAAGGAGGAATGAGAAGAAACAGGTTTTAAAAAGTCAGAAGAAATTACCTCCTAGTATGCATCAAAGGATATTAACCAAAAACTACACTTACACTAAGGGTGAATTTGGATCTGGCGCTTTAATAGACTAGTGCTGAGGTGCTGAATCTCTTCACCACCCCATCATTCCCCAGGACAGAGCAGGGAAGGGAAAAAGGAAGAGAGGGCAGGAAAAGGGCAGAAAATAAAGGGCAGGAGCCAAACTGGAGAAGAGGGATGGGGAATGCTGCGCTAGCAGGTTGGGAGAAGCCTTGAGAGAGAAGAAGGGAGAGGGGGCTTGGGATATTTACAGCCAACATTCCGTTCAGCACCAGACACCCCGTGGAGAAAAGGCAATTTATCCTTGTCACAGAACTGGCCCGGCTGCCTCTCCTGCTGCTTGGCATTTGGTTTCCCGAAAGGGCTACCCAGGAATGTTAGGAGAAGGTGGGAGAGGGGAGAGAGAGCCAGCAAATGCTTTCGTGGCCAGCACCCTAGTCATTCCCAGCATCCATTTCAGGGGTATGTTACAGCCTTGTCACTTTACCTTCTGTTTCTGTTGACTGCTGTCTCTGGGGTTTCATTTTGCGTTTTGTGTATTTGGGTGTCTCTAGCTCTCTATCTCGTCCTTTCAGCATAGTCCTTTTTATAATTTTGTTTAAGCTCCTCTTGTAACTATGCTTTGTAAGATATTAACTTTTCCTCAGTCGTTTACTTTCCAGAGGTCAAAATCTTCTGATGTTCTAAAAATGAATTTCCAGTCTGATCGAAGTTTCCTTATTACGCTATCATCTTTGTGGTTTTAGTATTTCACTGCCAGACAGCCCATGCGATTATTTTATTTTATATATTTTATTTCACAAAAAACATTCGAATATGATTCATTTATTGAATCCTGAAGAACATACCTTCATGAAAAGGACAGTTGCTTTCTTCCATGCCAATGACCAAGTTTGGATATACCAGGGGTGCCAAAAAAAAAAAATGTATACACATTTTAAGAGATGATATCTAAGCATTACTTTCAGTTCTTCATAATCAGAAGTGTCTGGATGCTAATGGTAACCTTCTGCACCTCTTGTAATTGCAGTAGTCAAACATGACTTGTATTCATCTTTTAATTTTAATACAGTTTTTTCCTTTCTTAAAACGTGTATGCTTTTTTTTTTTGGCACCCTTCGTATATGATGGCAAGTGTGCATCTGCCAGTGACCTTTGGGATAATTTGGGCTTTTGACATTTTTTCAAAATAAGGAAGAATCTGTAATCCCAGCACTTTGGGAGACCGAGGCAAGTGAATTGCCTGAGTCAGAGGGTTTGAGACTAGCCTGGACAACTCGGCAAGACCTCATCTCTACAATAGGTCAAAAAATTACCCAGGCATGGTGGCGTGAGCCTGTTGTTCTGGTTACTTGGAAGACTGAGGCAGCAGGATTGCCAGAGACCAACAAGTTGATGCTGGGGTGGCCGTGAGCGTGTATGTCACTGTACTCCAGCCTGGGCAACAGAATGAGACTCCGACTCAAAAACAACAACAACAACAAAACATAAGTAAGGGAGAACTAGAATAATTTCCTCTTATTCTTATGAATTCAACCTCACTAATACTCTGGCATTTGTGAAATGTTCCACTTTCCTTGCAGAAATTGCCGAATATCCTCATCATGAAACATCTTTTGTGTCACACACTGGCCTATGTGTCACACACTGGCCAATGTGTCACACACTGACCAATGTGCTCCAGAGGGAAAAGATGCAGCAGGATTAGGCAGTGGATTCAAATTCCAGCACTGCCTTCTTCGATCAAAATGATCTTCTAGTTGTAATTTAGTATCCTCATATGTTTAATAAGTTTTTGTAGCATTTACCTCAAAGATTGTTATGATGACAAAATGACATGTTATATGTGTTTGGTAAATTCTCCATAAGTAGTAACTGCTAGTATTATTAGATTATTTATACTGCTTTTATGAAAAATGACAATTAGACCTAATGTCAAGATGGCCACTTTCTGTTTAGAAGTTAAAACGATCAGCAATTAACTACCTAGAGGATATTTAAGCGCTGAACTGTGTGGTGATAAGCACACATTTTCAAAAGTAAACTCTCACGCTAAGAAAATATTAAGACCTCCCCGAAGAGGTGAGAACTGAATAGGTCCTAGAAGAGAAGATAGAATTTAGAATACGCAAAAGGAAATTTAAGGTTCAAGAGACAGGAGGTCAGGAGAGAAGTAGTGTGAGTAAGCACATAACAAAAAAGTGTAGGGTTTCAGAGCTATTTTTGTGGATTTATTCTTTCTCTCTTCTTTCCTTTTATTAGTAGCTCGTTATTACATTCTATTTAATTATTGTAGCTGTTACCTATGCCAAAAGAATAAATATCTCATAACATCATATCCTAAATCCTTAAGGATCTTGGTTTACTATTTAGCTGTAGTGGCGAATGTCCACCATCCGAGAGTTAATTCTGGGTAGCTGTGTTTGCAAGAGTGCTTATGTTTTAGGCAAATTTGAAAGAGTTTTATATTTCTAGAGACAATATCAAGTTGCTAAAGAAAACTGCATCCCACCAGCCAGGAAACACAATCTAGAGACTGTGATAGCGGTTCCTCCATCTGCTAAAGAATTTGTATCGAGTGGTCAGCTGTGGTAAATAAAGCACAGTGCTACTGGAATGCTTTGTCCCTGTAGTTGGTCACCTCTTGTCTTCAGCTCTTGCTCAGAGTCATAGACTGAAAGAAACTGTGGAGGGGGGGATTTAAACAGAAGAGGATGGCAGAGGAGTCTATAAATGAAGCAGGTTAGAAACACAACCCAGAATTTCTCTCTTTGCGACTATAGATGGCAGATTAGGGAGGCGTTTAAATAAAATCCTGAGGTGGTATGATGCTCTGTGTAGTAAAGTTTAGAAAGAGGCAAAATGAAATTGTGCTTAGCGAATATTTATTTAAATCTTACTTTCTACCACCTCTGGTATTGCTGTGTTACCCTCACAGTCTGACCCATGGCCAAAGCCTTGCTAGTCAGGCCCTGGTTGGAGCAATACATCACCTGGCAAAGGCAACATGGCTTCCTTCAATGTTGAGCATATCAACCCAAGGGCAGAAATAATAGAAAATGGCACAAATGTTTTTAGGTTTAGACCTTTAATTAAATGTAGAGGCAATTTATGTGATTTACTTAATTACATGCATTTTTCCCAAAGCACTTTTTTCCATGAAAGTCACTGTCGTGAAAGGTTTCCTTGGTCACTGTATCTGGGCATCACTTGGAAGTGTATTAAGAGAGGTAATATAGCTTAGCGTGTTTGAAACTAAGCAGATGTGGATTGAAGTCGCTGTCTTTACTACTTATGAGCTGAATGATTTGAGGTACCCTCTCTAAGCTTGTTTTCTCTCTTTTAAATGATGGATAATAGTACTTGTTGTAAAATTTAAAAAAACAAAAAGCAAAACACCGAGAGAGAGAGTGTATCTAAGACATTCAGTAGAGTGAATGATATATAGTAAATCATCACTAATTGAGATTGGTAATATATATTATTAATAATAGCGAATATTAAAAATACATGTAATGACTATCAATATATTAACATTAATACATGATATAATAAATAACACTAAAATACCTAATGTTAGCTACTAATATAATTATTATCATAATGCTTGATTCAGTTAACTTTTATCGATATTTTTCCTCTCCTGCAACATGAGAATAATATTTTCTGCAGACAGATGTTATGAACTACATGCAGGTGTGCTGTGAGAATTAAACAAGCTGCTGGATGTGACTGTGCTTTACAAACCAGAAAATAATTATGGCAAAGCTGAAAGCAGGGATAGTATCTGGTAGCACTTCTGACCTCAATGTAATGAACAGAATCTGCAAGACAGCATTTTGGTGAGTGCTAGTCTTTTAAGCATTAGGACCAGTGTTTCTAGAGAGCCAGAAGGATGGTTTGTGTTGAAATAGAATGTTTGGCCCAGAAAAGCTGGCTTCAAATTCTGTTTCTTTTGTCTGACATTGCCATTTTAGCTTTAGTGTTGTTGTGGCCACTATGGAATCCCAGCTGGCGTCATATTGTGCAGAGTTAATCATCCTTTTCTAAGAGAATCATTTTGATAAGAAAAGTCCTTCCCTTTCTTTGGTAACTCTATTGGAATCAACTCACTTGGTGTCCACCTTCGGTTGCACACTTTGTGACATACTTTCACTGATATTATTTAACACTATCCGTACAATCATCCTCTGAATTAGGCATTATCGTCTATATTTACAGAGAAAACACAGGACCTCAGTAACTTGCCCAATATTAAATGGGAGCTCTGGGATTAAAATGCTTATCAAAGTAAAGTTAGGTCTGTTCTTTCCATAGCATTAGTTAACTGGTTCTCATAGTACTCTAGTAAGTGTAGGAAAAGTGCAGTGTAATGCGGTATCCCGAAGCTGACATGGCTTGTGTGTCATGTTTACTTATTCCAAAGAAGTCAGCCTGGAAGTTCAGCAGGGAGAGACAGTGGTTTATGACACTTAGGGGAGGGCACCGATGGTGGCAGGTCGGTGATGGAAGAATCTGCGCCGCAGGACAGCACAGGGACAGTTTTATAATCACACAACGATTCAAATTCTTATATGGCGTTTAGGATCACATTGATTAAGAGTGATGACTACATTGTCTTTAGGCTGCTTGGTTAATTACCTGCAACCCATGACTTGTTGACTTTGTGACTTGTTACAGGGAATGTGCATATCCTGCAGAGACCAGCTTTGGCCAGAAATGAGGTGCAGAGGTGGTGTCCTCACACTCCACCCCTACACTGTCCTTTTTCTACCCTTACCATTTTCTCGTAACATTGATCGTCCACAAGTTCCTTGAGGTAGACACACACATTAAACATTGCATCCATATCCTCCTGCCTATGCCATA
>CAUYQG010148771.1:0-15254 GCA_963574415.1 Tarsius wallacei
GCGCTACCACGCCCGGCTAATTTTTTGATTTATTGTAGAGATGAGGTCTCACCAAGTTGCCCAGGTGGGTCTCGAACCCGTGGGCTCAGGCAATCCACTCACCTCAGCCTCCCAAGGTGCGGGATTACAGGCTGAGCCACCAAGTCCTGCTGAATTTATGCTACTTAAAAATACAATTGCTCCCACGATGCATTTTCCTGTCTTATATTCATATGGTATTACCAACCTACTGCAGTGATTACAGCACCACTCTTTAAAGTTGTATGATAGGCCGGGCACGGTGACTTAAGGCTGTAATCCCAGTATTTTGGAAGGCCGAGGTGAGAGGACTGCCTGAGCTCAGGGGTTTGGGACCAACCTGGGCAACATGGCAAGACCTCGTCTCTACAATAAATTTAAAAAATAATCAGCCGGGCATGGTAGCACACACCTGTAGTTCCAGCTACTTGGAAGCCTGAGGCGGAAGGATCACCCAAACCCAGCTGCCAAGGCTGTGGTGGTCATGAGCGTGCCACTGCACTCCAGCCTAAGCAACAGAGTGAGACTCCGACAAATAAATAAATAAATAAATAAATAAATAAAAGTCCCATGATAGGAGAAATGAAAAGGAAAAGTACACACAGGTGACCTAAAAGATCATGCCGTCAATATATGGTTAAAAAGTAAACTTCTTTCGGTTTGTCTTGAAAGAGCCTTCTTGGTCAGAGATATGACGAGAAGCTGTGGCCTGCCATGCTAATCTTCAATGTGACAGACAATATTCTTTTGTGAGCTTGGGCAGTGGCTATCAAAGGAGTCCTTTGTTTCTGTCCCTCATTTCCACTTCCCTCAGAGCCTCACCTGGGATAGTAGGCTGTGTAGTTCATGAAGAGCTGAGTGCCTGCTGGGTAGTACGCCGTGGAAGGCTGCAGTGCTCGCGGATTCAAAAGCACAGAGGGCTGATAAAGGGCAGCTTCAGTGGGAATGACTGCAGCAGGAGCTGGAAATGTGTAGGAGGGAGGAGACAGGCCTAAATAAGCAAAGAGAGAGTCTTTGAGATGTGTTTGTAACAGCTGACTAAAGCCATAAAGTCACTGTTTCATTTATGCATTTTACAGAACGAGAGAAGCACAGTTCTTTATACCATCCCAAAACTTCCTTTGGATTTTATAGATAACACACAGAAATGATCCCGAATGCCACAGTATCGACCTTAAAAAACATTATTAGTCTGAAATCCGGAAAAACTAACATTAGGATTTGAATCTTCCCAACCATTTCATGACAGGTGACTTTTCCCCCCGTGCTCCCAAGTGTCAGTTACCACAAACCAACCCTTGGTGGAAAGAAACATTGAACTGACATTCAGTATAACTTCAAACTAAAGGCAAGATATTTTACACCTGAGAGTTATGCTTCTACTTTATCTTGATATCTACCCTTCAGTACAGCATGAACCAAATAATATTACAATAAAATCTCTAGGTCAGTTCCATGTTTTACGCCAAAGCATGTGTTATGCCAGAGAGAACCAACTAAAAGGGCTAAACCAGCTCTGCATTAGACCACCTGGAGACAACACAGAAGAGGAGTTTTAAAGCTAACCTGTATCTTCTGGCAAGTTTTTAAAAAAACAAAAACCCAACCTGGAAATAACCCTGAAGAAATTGAAGTCCAAGACTTCCTGAGACTCAGCTAATAAAAAGCTGGCTCGGATTACACAGAAGATGGGCCCCAACTCCTTTGTCTTCTGGTTTGCCAGCATCTTCCAGCCTTAGAAACTCAGTGAGACTAGTTGCTGGTCACTAGCTTTCACATGTGGAACAAACACAACTATTCAGCCATTCGCATTCAACAAAAGAAATAACTGAGAAGCTGACTGAATTTGGGGTCTCCATCTTTAAGCTTCATGCCTAGAACTACCATATTTTGCATACAGCAGAGACATAAAGGATAACCTTTTTACAAGAAAATCCCCAAGATGACTTCCAATTGACATTTGTTTCTGTGAGTTTCTACATTTCTATGTAGATGAAGACAGCCAGCTGAATATGGGTACATAAACAGAAGACCAATGCATTGGCCCTACATTTAACTTTTGAGTGCCTCTTTCATACTGACCAAAAACAAATTTTTAAGTTATAATCTCTGGTCTTAAAGTGCTCACACAAAGGACAATACAAAAGGAGGCATCTAAGGCTTACTGAAAATTATATAGCCTGTGCTCATATTGTGTTTTTTTTTTTTAGTTGGAGTCTCACTCTGTCACCCAGGCTAGAGTGCAGTGGCATGCTCACGGCCACCACAGCCTCGACCTGCTGGGCTCAGGTGATCCTTCTGCCTCAGTCTTCCAAGTACCTGAACTACAGGCATGTGCCACCATGCCTGGCTAATATTTTTTTAAAATTTATTGTAGAGATGATGTCTTGCCAAGCTGCCCAGGCTGGTCTTAAACCCTTGAACTCAGGCAAGCCTCTCACCTCGGCCTCCCAATGTGTGCTGGGATTATAGGCATGAGCCACCATGCCTGGCCCCATGTTATAGTTTCAAAACTATTATAGTCCAGTGTCTCACACCAACAAGACAAACATATATAGTAGGTGTAAGTCTGTTTTGCATTGAAACAAAGGCAGACATTTTTGATAACCAAATAGATTAGATTACATTTTTGTTATTCCTCAAACAAAAGGACAACAAAAGAGTCTAGTGTGTATATGCATAGACTACATAATGAAATTGGTCTTTAAAATGTTCCTTGTGAATTAAGGGGACAAACTTAAAAATATCAGCGAGACTTTGGCCGAATTTCTTTGCCAAATTCAATAAAAAACTCTTCAGTAGGGAGTGGTAGTCCATCACTATTTTACTGGCTTTTGTCCTTGAGATTAGATAAAAACAGAAGCAATTTTTGTAAGTTTTGCGGTTGTTGTATAACTAAGCAATCATCTAAAGTGTGTTGGCAGGAAAAAAAAAGTTCAGTAGAACAGGTGTAATATTAATATGGATTAATTGGGATTCTGATATTTTAAAATAAGTACACTATCCTGTTTTTAAAAAAGGCCAGATATGTGCACGCGTACCTGTCACTCAGGCTGGAGTGCAGTGGCATGATAACAGCCGCTGCAGCCCTAACCTGCTGAGTTCAGGGGATCCTCCCCACCTCAGCCTTCCAGGAATAACAGGCATGTACCACCATGCCTGGCTAACTTTTGATTTATTGTAGGGATGAGGTCTTGCCAAGTTGTCCTAGCTGGTCTTGAACCCCTTGCCTCTGCCTCCCAAATTCCTGAGATTACTGGTATGAGACACCATGCCTGGCAAGAAATATATTCTTATGTGAAATAAGCATTTTAAGTTTTTTCAATTTTAGGGCTATGAGGTCAAAAGGGAAAAAATGAAAGTCTTATGGAAAAAGACTATAAAAATCAGTTCTCCACTAGGAAGAGAGAGAAGTAAAAGAATATCATGAAAGAATTTGGATCACACATTGATGATGAAATTCCTTTACCTCATAATGCTTGATAGATTATCACGAAAGGATATTGCAAAAAGATACTGACATCAGTGCTTTATGGATAAAAGACATACAACTTGGATTACTTTAAGATAGCTTCTTAACCCAATTATACATTTTCAAAACTTGATACTCATTAATGACCAACTCTTAGATATTTACCAACAGCAAGCAGCAGGTAAATGAAATATTAGCATTTAGAAATTCCAAGGAAATAAAAGGATTAAGCCCCACCAAGTATTCTACAAATAATACTTTATCAAACGGGATTATTGGCACAGCCCCCTTCTTACTAGAAAGTGATGCCCCCAAAGCTCCCCATTTAATTGGAATCAAGCACATAAACCCAGTTTACTTTCGTAGTTACCTTTGAACTATATTCTTTAAACATACCCAACAGGCCTAACAAGGTATGTCTTACTTAAAAGTGAAAACTACATTTAAAAAAAAAATTCAGGTTTTAACATTAGATCCCCAAATGTCCCTTAGTTGCTAACTAGAACTTTGTCACTAGACTACAGGGCTTATTCCTCTCAAATAAGATTCCAGATGGCTTGCACCCAGGTGCCAATGAGCAAGAGCATGGCCTGAATTAAGCACTGATCCTGTGACTCAATGGAAACTTTGGCTAAATAATGTACGCATTTATATATACATATATATAGATATATATACACACATATATATATTACTAATCTGTTCATCCAGATATCCTGGAGAACAATAGAAATGCTCTCCAAATTATGATTTTCAAAAAGTACTCAGTGTTCAAAAAGTTAAATGCAAAATGTGCATTAAGTCCTCCTTCTTAAAGCTTAATGTGTTTAAAAAAGAAAAAAGTAAAAGATTCCAGCCATACTTTTACCTGTAAATGCGTATTAAAATAGCTACATAGCCAGGTTGCCTCCCAGAGTCAGTGCTTATCTGGAGCATACTAAGCTTCAGAAGTCAAGTGCTTATCACTGGAAAAGCAAGGATACAATTTGAAAGGAGGTATCTGTAGCATCTCTAATTATGGGTGTCCACAACCAAGGTCTTAAATGATTATAAGATACTACCGATTTCAGATGGGAAAGCCTTATGTAACCACCTCACCTGCCTCAGAAAGAACCAGGGGCACAGAAAGTTACAAAAGCAGCTTAAGCACCTACCAGCAAATAGCGTAGAATAGCGCCAAGACCCAAGAAAAACTTACATGGTAACTTACATGGCGGTGGGGATAAGCCATTTCGATTTAAAGTGCCCCCCATTAACACAAAGTTCATCTCCTCAGCTGAACACTGAAAGACTTCAACATATCTGTCCTTCATGGTTTTTTTATGGCACTTCTGTGCAGCCATAAATGCTCTGTCCGCAGACTTCATCTGGATAAAGGCATCTCCTGATGGGCGGCCCTGAGTGTGTGAGGGAATAAAAACAAAAGGAGACTGTCTCCCTTCAACAAGGAAATGGCTGCTTACAAAACACGCAAAATGACAATCACCCATAATACAGACATTTTAGCCACAAAATTTGGGTGACAATGTAATCTACTGAAACCTGGCTTGCATTTCATCACCTAATCACCAGGATGGGCCAAGAAGTTTAAAGAAACAGCTTTGAGAGCTCACAGCTGAAAACGATCCTTTTTGGTTTCTCTTATTTCTCTTAATCAGTATCAGATTTACAAGGTCTTGAAAGGGTCTCCTTGTGATTGCAGTTTCAAAATATGGGATTGTATATTGGGGTTTATTTCCCTTCTGAAAAATCTATTTAAATCTCATTCAACTGAGAAAAGCAGTACTGGAGCTTTACGTATCCTCCAACAGGAAACTGAACAAACCAGTGCTCTCTTTGGGCTTCCAGTTTCAGTCCATCACTGAGATGCCACATCCCTTTCATTCTTCCCACATCCCTGAAACCTCAGTTGGAATGTGGCTTGGGGAAAGGAACTGGGAGTTGCAAGGTACCATGATGGTTGGTGAGAGCAGTATCACCAAGTCTTGCTTGGGATTCCTTCTCTCACCTCCACCCGCGCAGTTCCACCTTGGCCAAACAGGTGTTCAGAAATATTTTCCTCTAGTAATCGCTTGCTGAACTCTCCTACTTAAAACCAAGCCTGCAGATTTCCATTCACAGAACTAGGATACCTAAACATTCTATTATCTTATTAAGTATGAAAATTTCTTGGGAGAGAAACAGATATAACCAACTTGGAAGACTGCTTTCTTATTTTATGGTTTTTCAAAAAAGTCTTTTAGGGACTATTTAATTCACATTATTACCATGCAAGTTACCATAACAGTTACCATACCAGGAAAATTAGCAACAAACCCAGACAAAGATGGAAATCTAATGTCTTGAAGACAGCTAAGAGCTTGTCCATCATCAAAGAAGCATTTTTCTGAGTGTAATCACAATAGGTCACACGGGTCAATGAGAGGCAAATCTGTCTACTGTTGTTAAAGAGCAACCAGTCCCTAGGTTATTAGAAATGGTGACTCAAAAAGAAACCAAACAATTCCTTGGTGATGCTGAATTGTGAGAAATTTTATTCAAAAAGATTCCTACCAGTGAGGCATGCCAAGAGGGTCAGATAACAAGTTGAACAGCTCACAAGTTAGAATGAGCATGTGCTGGTGTAGAAAACCGGTGTGGAAAACAAGGGCTCATGATATTTTATGATTGGCTGTACCCACTGGCAAGTGCTTTTCCGGTAACACAAGATTATAGTTATAAAAGTGACAAAACAGCCTAGTGAAAAGGTGGGAAATTAGCAATTTAGAAAAAAAATCAGTTATCTGTTGAATAAAAGCCTATATTCAACAGATAATGCTCAGAAAACAATTTATTTTCAAAAATTAGTACAACGTTGCTTTTAATAAAGAAGTCCAAAGTTAATTAAAACTACCTGGCTTATGGGTTTTTAGAATGTTATCCTGCTTATAACAGCACAAAATGCTATTAAGTTTTCCAGCAAATAATATATATTTTTTATTTAACCAAAAATCAAGTGACTTTCTTACCTGGTGATTCAAAACCATGTGAACCCCGTGAGTACGAATATCTGTGGAGAACTCCCCCAGGAAGTCCAGGATGTCCTCTATTGTGGCTGTATAGGGAAGTCCTCGAAGGCGTATACAGTCTCTAACATTTGTAGGGGGCACAAATTGCTGAGGTAGTACTGGAATAATGGGAGGGGTTGGAAGTGGAATGAGAGGGGCCGAGGAGAATCGATTCAGCACCTGTACTCAAAGCAAAACAGAAGTGATTTAGAGCCTTGTTACCCTTCTGATGTCTGCAGACCAGCAACAGCATCACTGGGAAGCCTCTCAGAAATACAGAACCTCAGCTCCACCCCAGACATAATGAATATGAATCTGCAGTTTAACAAAAATTCCCAGATGGTTCCTAAGTGCATTCGAGTCTGAGAAGCAACGACGGAGATAGGGATTCGTGCAGTTAAGCAGGGAAAACACAATACACAATGAGGCATGCACCACACACAACACAACACACTTAGATTAAGGATATGTCTACCTGAAAAAATGCATCACTATCTACCTTAGAACACATAACCTTAAAGTCTGTCTTTTTTTGTTATTTTTTAAGTTGGAGTCTCACTCTGTCACCCAGCCTAGAGTAAAGTGGCATGTTCACGACCCCTGCAACTTTGACCTCCTGGGCTCATGCGCTCCTTCTGACTCAGCCTTTGTAGTAGCTAGAACTACAGGTGGGTGTACACCACCACACCTGGCTAATTTTTTGATATTTTGTAGAGACAAGGTCTCACCAAGTTGCCCAGCTGGTCTTGAACCTCTGGGCTCAGGCAATCCTCTTGCCTCTGCACCCTAAAGTGCTGAGATTACAGGCGTGTGCCACCACACCTGGCTAGTCTGCCACTATTATAAAAACCTGAATATATCAATAAATGTGGACTTTTGTAGCCATTGTTAGAAATCATTTCACTAAGTTCACAGTGTTCCCCTTAATATTAACTTCATATACTTCCTCTAAACCTAAGAAATAGAAAATGATCCAGTAAAGGATTCACAGGAAAAACAGTGACTTTGGATTCTATTAAAATGCAATGCCTCATAATAGCACAAGACAGAATGGTTAAATAATGTCAAACTAAAAAAAAAATTTGGTGATCATAAAGAAAAACAGAAATTTAGTTTCCATGTAAATTTGAGACAGTAGCCAGACAGAGAATCAAGTGATAGGTCAGATATATTTAATTTGGACAGATTGCTCTTAGGCAAAACTCATATTACAAGACTCTTGTCCACTTTTTTTTTTGACTCGGGTGTCTCACTGTGTTGCCCAGGTTGGAGTACGGTAGCATGATCCCAGCTTACTGCAGCCTCGACCTACTGGGCTCAGGTGATCCTTCTGCCTCAACCTTTGAAGTAGCTGAGACTACAGGGGCATGCCACCATGCCTGGCTATTTTTTTTTTCTGTAGAGATGAGGTCTCACTATGTTGCCTAGACTGGTCTCAAACTCTAGGGCTCAAGCAATCCTCCTACCTCGGCCACACAAAGTGCTGGGATGACGGGGTGAGCCACCGTGCCCAGCCTTTATCCACATTTTTATTAGTTTATAAGTCCTTGTACACATGCCACTTGTGGCATCCTCAGGTTTTCTGAGCAACTTAACCCTTATACCTTTGACATCCCATAAACTGAAAATGTAGAAAAATCAGTGAACCTTTCCTAAATGTGCACTGTGCACTAAACTCCACTTCAGTTGTTATCTGGATAAGAGGTGACAAAAATCAAGGAGCACAACCAAATGTCAGGACAAAGAAATAGAAAGACTTTCTAAAAATTACACAAACAATACAGATACAACACAAACACTAGGGGAAGAACAGAAAACTCCATGGGGCTATAGACAAACTCAGGCCAGGAAATGGTCAAGCACTTTACAATACCTGCTAAATAGGAGGTGCTTAGAAGCTTACTGAAGGAAATTATTATTAGCAATGAAGAGAAGACAGTGAAGAGCCTATGACTACTTCAACCCTTGTGAAATAAATCTGTAGGGATGGAGAAGCAGAGAGAAAGCACACCCAGAGCCAATTTATGGTACATATCTAACTAGAGAGGAAGTCCATTTTATTCTAAAACCAACACACAGTGGTCCTGGCTGTGGGGTAATCTAGTTTTGGTCATGATTTCCATAAAATTGTTCTTGCAGATAAAGATCTAAAGTAAAAATCTCATGTTTTTATCTTCTGGTTTGGAAAGAATGTGCAATATTTGAAACCTCATGAACATTTAGCATGTTTTAGAGATTCAGAGTTTCTGATGCACATTTTCACCAAGGTACACATTGAAACTTTGTCTGTAACTAGTTTAGATTTCAAGACCACCAATATGACAGAACACAGAACTAACATAAATTCCACCTCTACTGATTATAGGCATAAAAATCCTTTTGGTGCTTTCACATTGCATAATTATTTTAAATCACAACTTACAATGCAGAAGCTATACAAAATATTCTACGAACTCAGAAATAATACCAAAGGAATCATTTAGATGACCTGGTTTTACTATGGGTCACAGGTAGAGTAAGTTGGAAAAGCTCTGTATAAAGCATTCTATACCATTTCAGCTACAGCTGAAATACAAACTGACCCTTGAAGATATGTTTAGCTGGTAAGTTGAAAGGT
Source organism: Tarsius wallacei (assembly GCA_963574415.1). Classification (NCBI taxonomy): domain Eukaryota; kingdom Metazoa; phylum Chordata; class Mammalia; order Primates; family Tarsiidae; genus Tarsius; species Tarsius wallacei. The sequence continues at coordinate 9,155 of CAUYQG010148771.1, forward strand.
TTGAAATCCTACACATGGTTTCATGCTTAGATCTTAGTACATTTTGGAGAAGTGATTGCCCCATTTTGTATCTCAAAAACAACTCTAAAAGTCAGTAAAAACAGGACAGGACATAAAACTAATCAAGTCTTTCAGAAAATAACATTTGGTAAGACATTAAAAACCTTAAAAGCTCACACCTTATATCCAATTATACACATCCTATATCCAACTCTACAGAAATCAATCAGAAATTGATGAGAGTTTTAAAAGCATAATTATGTAGGAATTTCTCATGGTAGAAAAAAATTTTATTCTAGAGGATTTTCTAAATAAAGTAGGTACTTCCATGAGATATAAAGATGAAATTTTGTAGACATAGGTGAGTTTTCAAATGTAGTTTTAAAACAGAATACAGAAATACAGCTATCGCAACATTCCAGCTCTATAAAAAACACTGTGTGTTTTCTGTGTGCGTATAGGATAACAGTGGCTATCTTTTGGTTATGGAATCAAAACTGTTTTCCAGCACTTTGTATGTTCTGTATTTTCCCAGTGTTATTTTAATTTTTTTTAGATTAGAAAATATAGCTGGGCACAAACTCATGCCTATAATCCCAGCACTTTGGGAGGTGGAGGTGAGAGGATTTCCTGAGCTCAAGGGTTTGAGACCAGCCTGAGCAACATGGCAAGACCTTGTCTCTACAATAAAAAAATTAGCCAGGCGTGGTGGCGCATGCCTGTTGTTCCAGCTACTTGGAAGACTGAGGCGGAAGAATTGCCTGAGCCCAGCAGGTTGAGGCTGCAGTGTCTGAGAACGTGCCACTGCACTCCAGCCTGGGCAACAGAGTGAGACTCCAACTCAAAAAAAAAAAAAAAAAAAAGAAAGTAAATAAAAGAGATTCACCTCAAGGTGGGGAAAGGGGCCAAAGCCAGGAAACATGGCGACCACAGCTAAAGGAATCACACAGTCAGACCATAGCTTAGCAAAGCAATGGCCCTCAGTGTTATTTTAACATAACGAATAATGTAGGATTGTTTGCAGAGATAAAGAACATAAGTTAATGCAAAGGTACCAATACAAACTTAAAAACCAACCTGCTGGACTTCAGCTGCTGTGCTCCTGAAGAGTTCAATGTATCTTTTACCCAACAAGTCTTTATGCTTCCTCAAGGCATTCTGTGCATATTCCTCACAAGCAAAGAGGACAAAGGCATCCCCTGTTGGCCTACCATCAGGGTAGGTGACAAAGAGGATGCCTTCCTTTCCACCAGTGATGGGGCAGTGCTGTCCAAAGAAAGCCACCACTTCTTCAGCTGTGGCCGTGAAAGGGAGCCCCCGCATGCGCACTATGACTTGATTTTCCTTGGAGAGAAACTGGGCTACCTCATTGGACGTACCTAGGAAATGCAAATATCGGAAGGCACAAAATAGTGAAGACATCAATGTTATCAAATTTAAAATAGCAAAATTTCTGGCAAAGTCTTAAATTACTAATTAAGACCCATACTCCCATTGAATTCATAACAACATGTTAGGAATCAGAACTCTCCAAAATGTGAAACTGTAGTAATGAAACACATTCTTAATTTAGGAAGTTCCAGACAACTGAGTCATGGACCAAGCATCTGTTTTTCTCAAGGAGAGGTAATAAGTCATCATGGTATTAAAGGCACAGATCTTAGCGCCAGAATACCAATCTTGGCTTTACTATTTAATAGTCAGGCTTATCTCTGTGTCTTAGTTTCCCTGTCTGTAAAATTACCTACCTCAAAAAGTATGAAAATTAAGTAGATTAAGATGTATAAAGTCATTTGGTTTTTTCCCCCATGATTACTCCCCTCCCTTAAAAAACTACCTATAAGAAATCTGATGATGATGATTATCATTATTATTATTATTATTTTTGAGTTGGAGTCTGGCAGTCTCTGTTGCCCAGGCTGGAGTACAGTGGCACAATCATGGCCAGCGCAGCCTCGACCTGCTGGGCTCAGGTGATCCTTCCATCTCAACCTTTCAAGTAGCTGGAACGACAGGCACGAGGCAGCACACCTGTCAATTTTTGTTATTTATTGTAGAGACAAAGTCTCGCCAAGTTGCCCAGGCTGATCTGGAATTCTTGGACTCAAGCAATCTTCTCGCTTCTGCCTTCCAAAGTGCTGGGTTACAGGCATGAGCCAATATTCCCTGCTTGATTTTTACTAAGGAAGCTTCAAACACACTTAAGAAGGGCGAAAACAGTATAATGAATATACTTGGCACCCAGGTTTAGTATGTGTCAACATTTCTCCCAACATAAAGCATTTTATACTGTGTTGGTATACTTGCAAATGCATATCCTTCAAACACATACACTAGTAACACTTTCCAATAAAAGCAAATTCTCATCACATTGCCTATATACAGCAATATGAACATTAGTTAATGTTGCCATCTCCAATTTGCAATGTATCTATCATGGAAAGCCAGGATACAGGTAAGACTACAGCACCTCAGTCAATATAGAACATTGCTTTGGAACTCTGGAAATGCAATTAAACTTAAAGCTGGCTGGGCTCTGTGGCTCATCCTGTAATCCCAGGACTTTGGGAGGCTGAGGCAAGTGGATTGTCCGAGGCTGCGCGTTCAAGACCAGCCTGGACAACTTGGTGAAACCTTGTCTCTACAATAAATCAAAAACTGGCCAGGCGTGGTAGCATGTGCCTGTAGTTCCAGCTACTTGGAAGGCTGAGGCGGAAGGATCGCCAGGGTCCAGCAGGTTGAAGCTGGGGTGGCCATGAGTATGCCACAGTACTCCAGCCTGGGCGACAGAATAAGACTCCAACTCAAAAAAACAAAACAAAACAAAAAAAAACCTTGAGGTTCATGTAAAGATAAGCTAGAACAAGAATGTAATAACAAATTGTATTAAAAACGATGCTGCTACTGTAAGTTTTATAGATGCAAAAATTTTCACCAGGATTCTCTAATACAGGTATACTAATTTAAGTGAAAGTCCCCCTCAAATAACTTGGCAATAGGTATCAAAAAGCTCCTAAAAAGGTCTACAATTCTTTGATTCAAATATTCTGCTACTATTGATTTATCTTTTGGGGGGGTTGGTATCTCACTCTGTCGCCCAGACTAGAGTGCAGTGGCACGCTCCTGGCCACTGCAGCCTTGACCTGCTGGGCTCCAGCGATCCTTCAGCCTCAGCCTTCAAAGGCGCTAGAACTATAGGCTCGCACTACCATGCCCGGTTCATTTTTTATTTATCGTAAAGACGAGGTCTTGCCAAGTTGTCTGAGTGGATCTCGAACCCGTGAGCTCAGGCAATTCACTCACCTCGGCCTCCCAAAGTACTGGGATTACAGGCTGAGCCACCAAGCCCCGCCAGAGATTTATCTTAATGAGTGGCACATAGAGATTTAAAATATTCCCAAGCCAGGCACATTGGCTCACACCGGTAATCCCAGCACTTTGGGAGGCTGAGGCGAGAGGATTGCCTGAGTCCATGGGTTCAAGATCAGCCTGGGCAACTTGGCGAGACCTTGTCTCTACGACTTAAGGGAAAAAAAATTAGCTGGGTGTGGTGGTGCCCACCTGTAGTTCCAGCTACTTGGAAGGCTGAAGTAGAAGGATCACCTGAGCCCAGCAGGTCAAGGTTGCACTGGATGTGAGCATGCCACTGACTCCAGCCTGGGTGGCAGAGTGAGTCTCTGACTCAAAAAAATAAACAAATAAAAATACAAAATAAAATAAAATATTCCCTACAGCATACTTAAAGTGGAAAGTTGAAAATAAGCTCTAAATGCCCAACAGGGACGTTTAAAAAGATTATGGTACATAAAATAACTTAAGAAAATTGAGACCAGGTGTAGTGGATTATGCCTAGTAATCCCAGTACTTTAAGAGGCTGAGGCAGGTGGATTGCTTTAGGCCAGAAGCTCTAGACCAGCATGGGCAACATAGTCAAGAACCCATGTCTTTACAAAAACACGTTTAAAAGAAAAAGAAAACTGCGTAATATAGGAATATGTTCATAACATTTTTTTTTTTTGAGTCGGAGTCTCACTCTGTCGCTCAGGCTGGAGTGCAGCAGCACAATCACGGTCATCCCGGCGTCAACCTGCTGGGCTCTGGAGACCTGTCCACCTCAGCCACCAAGTAGCCGGAACTACAGGCACGCAATACCATGCCCAGCTAATTTTTTTTATCTATTGTAGAGACGAGGTCTTGCCAAGTTGCCAGGGCTGGTCTCGAACACGCATGCTCAGACAATCCACTTGCCTCGGCCTCCCCAGGTGGTGGGATTACAAGCTGAGTCACCGAGAACAGTCATGTTCATAACATATTAAAAGAAGAAAGGCAACGCAATACCTAAATTAAATTACCAACATCGTTCTTCTCAGGCCTAGAAACGACAATAGAGAAATTCATATGGAAACAAAAATGACCATGAATAGCTAAAACAATCCTTAGCAAAAGAAACAAGCATTGGTACAAGAAAAGACCTATAGACCAATGGAACAGGATAGAGATTCCAGAAGCAAAGCCTCAATTTCTCAACCAACTCATCTTTGACAAAGCCTCCAACAACAACCACTGAGGAGAGGAGAACCTATTCAGTAAACGGGGCTGGGAAAACTGGCTGATCACATGCAGAAGATTGAAACAGGACCCCTACCTGTCACCATACACAAAAATTAGCTCTAAATAGATCAAAGACCTAAATGTAAAACCTCAAACTATAAGAACCTTAGAAAATGCAGGGAGACACCCTTATAGAAATTAGAACTGGCAACCAATTCCTGATCAAAACCCTAAGAGTCCATACCATAAAAATAAGATAGAAAAGTGGGACCTCATCACACTGACAAGCTTCTGCAAAGCAAAAGAAACCATCAAGAGAGCAGGGAGACAGCTCACAGACGGGGAAAAAATATTTGCCAACAGTATATCTGACAAAGGCCTAACATCTAGGATCTACAAAGAAATCAAATGTGCCAAAAAGAATTAAAAGACACGAATAGACACTTCTCAAAAGAAAATATACAGGCAGCCAACAGACACATGAAAAAGTGCTGAGCCTCACTCATCATCAGAGAAATGCAAATCAAAACCACACTGAGATACCACCTAACCCCAGTAAGAATGGCCATCATTAATAAAACAAACAACAACAGATGCTGGCGAGGATGCAGAGAAAAAGGAACACTTCTGCACTGCTGGTGGGAATGCAAACTAGTGAAATTTCTTTGGAAGACAGTGTGGCAGTTTCTGAAAGAACTAGAAATTGTCCATATGACCGAGCAATCCCCCTAGTGGGAATATACCTGGAGGAACTCAAATCATTCTACAAAAAAGACAACTGCACACGCATGTTTGTTGCAGCTCTATTCACAATAGCAAAAACATGGAATCAACCATGCTGCCCATCAAAGCTAGACTGCATAAAAAAAAATGTGGTACATATACACAATGGAATATTATGCAGCCATAAAGGACAAACATGAACTTCGCAGCAACTTGGATGGATTTAGAGTCTATCATACTCAGTGATCTATCACAGAAACAAAGAACAGAGTATCATATGTTCTCATTCATAGCAGATATTGAACAATTATCATAAATACTATAAGAAAGGGATTGGCAATAGTGGGAACTGCCAGGGAAGTGGGGGTGGGAGTGGCAGTTGAGGGAAACTGCCAGAGGAGGGAGTAGCACACTTCATCAACAAGGGCACCTGCATAATGAACATTTGTATACCTAACCCTGAGTTGTACCCCACATCTTAAAAAAAAAGGAAGTTATAAAACAGAATGAAGAGAGCAATAGAAACTTACAAAATAGACACATGTATAGAAAAAAATAAATCAGACAAACGGTTATCATTTTATGCATCTGCTTTTGATTTTAAAGTTATGAATCACAAAAATTGGATGAAGACCATCTCTGTTCTCCCCCTTTCTAACCATGTTACCATAAAAACGATGTATCCGGCCGGGCTCGGTGGCTCAGCCTGTAATCCCGCGCTTTGGGAGGCCGAGGTGAGTGGATTGCCTGAGCCCGTGGGTTCGAGACCTACCTGGGCAACTTGGTGAGACCTCATCTCTACAATAAATCAAAAATTAGCCGGGCT
>CAUYQG010148772.1:0-39746 GCA_963574415.1 Tarsius wallacei
CCAGCTACTTGGAAGGCTGAGGCGGAAGGATCGCCGGAGCCCAGCAGGTCGAGGCTGCGGTGGCCGGGAGCGGCCACTGCACTCCAGTCTGGGTGACAGAGTGAGACTCCAACTCAAAAAAAAAAAAAAAAAAAAAAAATGGTCATTATTGTTATGCCATAATCAAATGGAATTCGTCATAGATCCTTATTACAAACAAAATTAAATTGTTTGTCCTAGATGCTAAAGGAAAGTATATCAAAATCAAGTGACTTCCATAACCTGACCTCAGGGAAAGTGTGGAAATCTATAGAGGACCATGTTGTCTGTGCTTACCTGCAGAAATAAACTTAGTAGCCTTTTTGTGAGAAAGATCTTAAAGTGAGGAAGAAAATGGAAATGAACATGAAAACTGGTAACTGTTTCTAAACAAGTAATATGTGATAAGTAGTCTTTGGAGAATATTTTGCAAATATAGAAACCACTCAGAAAACATGGGCTCAAAGTTTGGAACCAGTTTCAAACTTTTTCCTATTCAATTTCATTTATTTTTGGCAAATCAGTCATCTTCTTTTCTTTAGAAGACTCTTTTGAGATGTTTAACTGAAGGGTTAAAAATCTTAGTCTCTGACAAATAACATTTTAGATATTCTTGGTGAGGAGGATGCAAATGGACAGGTAAATCAGAAACCAAATGAATTTCAAATGATGAAGTTGATTCAATATTTATCTCCCCCTTTGTAAAATGGGCCATGGTCACAAGACCAAAACATGTAATTAATGCCTTGCTGTGGGAGACTCTTACTGGAGCAGTTTGCTTGTACAGAGTTGTGGGACTCTGTGAACCCCCAAAGAAGGTAACCTTGCACACTATGAACCCACTGAAAAGGAAAAATATATCAAATATCAATGAAAAGGGAACGAATAATGATACATCAAGCAAAGAGATAAGTCTTTGAGAAGAAAAAAAAAAAGTAAGATGCAGAACTGGAGCTAAGTCCACAAATAACGAGTATGAAAAATTTTCCTTTCAAGCCAAGCTCTGCATGTGATATTGGAGCGGATATAAGTCACTCATGGCACTATACCTACTGTGGTAGTGTGTGAAAGAGTACATGGAAGTCATGGGGACTTTTGGTATGTTTATGTGTACTGGGCATATATCCCTTCTTCTGCATACAAGGTGCTTACACTTGTAATCACCAAGAGGATAAAACTTAGTAGTGGAGCAAGAGGATTTAGAATCTTCATCTCCAATTCAAAGTCCAAATCTTTAAAATCCTCTGCTAAAACAATACCAGCTGTTTGAAAAAGAATCGAAGTCAAAGAGCAGATTGATAAACCATTGATTAGAAGCACTGCCTTACTTTTATCAATCCCCCAGGATGAGAAAGACAATTTCAGAGGAGAAGGTATCACTTGATGTCTTGAGATGTTCCATCATTTAAGAATTGTTTTATTCTTGATTTTGGCAGTGCTAGCTGTAAGGTGACACTTTTCCTAGCTATAAAACCTTTGTTTATTTGCTATTGTTTTTCCTCATATGTTTTGAAATATATGAAAATATACTTTACCATTAAAGTTTCTCACATATTTTCTAATCTCTAGAGATTCATCTTTCATTATTTACTATTCAGAATCTTCCCTCTTTTTTTAGAAATGGCTTGTCTCCAATCTAATATGACCTTGTTGAAACTACAAATCATAATATTGGTTACAGGAATGGGTGTGTGACCTAGATATTATTATTTATTTTATTTTATGTTTTTACTTTTTTGCTAATTGATTTGAATGATTCAAAGTTAAGCAAGTGATGCAGGGCAGGCCAATCAATGTTCTTTTCCAGTAATACTCATTTTGGAGCTAGGAGAAGTATCTTGCCCTTTTGTATAATAATATTTGAAAGCTATTGCATATGTTAGACTATAATTCAATTGATAGGACAATGACCTCAAGTTAGCATTAGCTTAAATAAGATAGAAGTTTATCAGTCTGTCATTAAAGTCTGAATTGAATACTAGCTCTCCTCAACCAAGTCTTTAAAGATTCAAGCTCTTCCTATCTTCTTACCCTGAAATGCTAAAGATAGAGTTTTTATCTCATGATGCAAGGTGACTGTACCAGCTTCCACCTTATGTCTGCATGATAGCCAATGGGAAGGAAGAGAACAAAGGGAGTAAATACCCCATCTCCTCAAAGGCATACATAGAAGATATATATGCCACTACTGTTCAGCTTATATTGACCCTAACTTACATGTCCACACCTAGCTGAAAGGAAAGTTGGAAAAATAGCCATCCATCGATAAATACATGCCATGTTGTAAAATAAGTGGAGAAGAGAAATTTTGAGAAGCATATCTATTTTTGCCAAAGATAAGCATCAGTGTTTCCTGGAAGCTACCTTTTTTCCTTTTTTACTGTGTGAAGTCTTCCTGTAGTTAAGAGTTTATTGAAGTATTTGACTGGATTTAAATCTTGAATATAGTTGTGTTACTTTCTGACTTTCTGATCAAGGAGATAAATATATTTGTGGTGCGTATGCTCACATTTGTGTTTTGCTACATAAATTTAAGTCAAGCTGTTGCCACTTATGGTCCAAAGAATCTTGACTAATATAATGCTGCAAAGAAGAGGGATAAGTGATTATTAGTCATCAAGAATAAATAAAAAGAGAGCCTTCACTGCTTTGTGATGAGTTAGCATATAAGTAAAAGTGGAAACTCCTGAAAACAATGATCATTACATATTGAAAAGAGCTGGAGAGTAATTGGCTCAAGAAACATTTAAACTGAGCAAATACTTTAAATGGTCAAAGATAGTTGAACTTTGGTGAAGACTGATGATAAGAATGAAGAGCACCGGAATTAATAAGAGCAAAGTACCTCCCCCAAAACCTTTTAGGTACAACTACTGTGTGCCTAAAGAATTAAGTGTTAAAATAATCTCCTTTAATTTTCACTTAAACTTTATAGTAACTAGTATATTCTCCAGTTTATAAATAAGGTTTAACTTCTCCAGGATGACGGGTAACTAGTGGATAAATTAAGATTGCACCCTAATCGGATTCACAAGCCAGACTAAATTTTTCCTTATCATCATTATTGCTAACACTGGCTTCACCATTATTGTCATTCACTGTCCTTTTTCACTAGCAGCCCTCCCCCACAACCATCATTTCTCCCACACAGTCACCGACGTCATTACTCCAGAGGCAGTCTCCACACTACTGCCCTGACCGCCACCATTTAAAATTCTACCACCAGTCCGCTGCTTCCAATGACACCACCAGAATAATGACTCTGATAAAAATATAGTTGATAAAGGCTTAAGTATTTGTTTTATTTCATGCAATAGGTAGCGCTCAACACAGACTAGCCAATACAATTAATATAACACACAAAAAACTATTTTATGTTATTAATTTTTCTTCCTGTGTCTCAGAACATATTATACCATGTTCAATTAATTCCCTAGTATGTGGATTTTATAAGGACAGATATTTTGTTAACCATTGTATTAAGAGACTATAAACCTAACATTTTCACTGTTAGTCATTCATTACAGACAATAGGCTTTTTAGTGTCAGGCTCTAAATTTGAAAAGGGACCGCTACCTATCATCATACACAAAAATCAAGTCTAAATGGATCTAAAAGCTAAGTGTAAAGCCTCAAACTATAAGAATCCTAGAAGAAAACGTACAGAACACCCTTTTGGAAATTGGAGTAGGCAACCAATTCCTGATCAAAAGAGACTGCTACCTCTGTTCAGCTCAATTTTGAGCTCCCGCATATGAATAAGACCATGTGAAATGTATTCTTCTGTGCCTAGCTTGCGTCACTTAACCTATTGCTCTTCATTTCCATTCATGTTTGTTGCAAATGATAGGATTCCATGATCCCATTCTTTTTATAGCTGAATAATATTCTACTGTGTATACATACCACATTTTTAAAATCCATTCATCTCTTGATGGACACTTAGGTTGAGTCTGTACCTTGGCTATTGTGAATAGTGCTGCAATAAACATGGGAGTGCAGATATCTCTTTGATGTATACTCACTTCCTTTCTTTTGGACATATACCCAAGGGTGGAATTGCTGAGACATATGGTAGTTCTATTTGTTCAAGATGGTTTTGGCTACTCTGGGTCTTTTGTGGTTTTGTATAAATTTTAAGATTTTTTTTTCTAGTTCTGTTATGAATGTTATTGGTATTTTGATAGGGATTGTATTGCATCTTTAGATTGCTTTGGGTAGTATGGTCATTTTTATAATATTGATTCTTCCAATCCATACACATGGAATCACTTTTCATTTTTTGTGCAACATTTTTCAACTTCTTTAATTGGTGGTATAGTTTTCATTGCAATATCTGCAAAGTGTCATAAAGCAAAACACAATAAAACATGGGTATTTTTATAATAAAGCAAGAGACATTTAAAAGACTTTTCAAATCTTGTATCAAGAACAATGGATATAGCCAATATTTAAATTCTTTCGTACTTATCCTTCCTTTCTGCTGCTTATTTCTATATTTCTCACTGTTACTTTTTAATGAATAACTGAAAGAAATGTTTGTAACAATTTGTGTTAATCCAAAATGATTCTGAACTTACCCCATAACAAAGACTCTGATGTTAAAATATCCAGGATTTGAACCAGAACCTTATGGAATGGCGGAACTCAGGTACTCTACAAATCTACATTTAACAATGTCCAAGTATATGTTTAATGGAAATTTCCTTTAAAGTAGCGCCACCTCCCATCCACAAAAAAGTTGTTTAATTTGGTGATTATAAATTTTAAATTATAAATTTTATCTTGGGGAAGGAGTGTTATTAATGAGTTATGTCAAGTATAATTGAGGCACATAAAATTTGTAAAGAGTGAGTTTAGAGTACACACAAGATAAAGTACTCCTATGAAAAATTAACTGGATGTTAGGGTAAAAAAGAATCATGTGTGTTTTAGTTATGTAACCAAAAAACCACAAAGTTTTAGAAAAAAAAAAGACAGTATACTTCTCAGAGGAATTCACAGACTTCTTGGTTTTGTTGTCATTTCTAGATGAGTTGATGGATCGGTATACTCAAGGTAAGATTAGGTCAAATAAGCCTTCCAGGTAATACCTCCCAGAGAGCTATGGCAAGAGTCAGTGACAGTAGTCCATAATGTTCCCTTATAACGCTATCATTTAAAGCAATTTATAAGAAATTTATCATTAGAGATTACATTTGTGGAGCATTCACTATGTGTCTAAAACAGTTTCAGATGTTCAACATGTATTCAATTATTTAATCCTTAAAACAAACTTCTAAAATATGTATTATAATCATTTTTATTTTTCATAAGAGAAGATTGAAATAAATATAGGATGGTTATATAGCTTGCCCCCAAATTGCCACTGAATGCATTTAGCTTCTTTAAAAAAAATGAGCATAGAATTAACTTTATTCTAAAATGTCTGTAAATGAATTGATTAATTCATATGTTGACTGCAATCATTTCTTAGTTCAAGGAACTCTGCCACAAATAGTGATTAACATGTTCCACATATATTTGAAAAATACTGGTTGTCTAATCTGACACTGCAGTGTAAATTCATATAGAATGATTTATATATATACTTGGATGATTAATATACTATTTTGCATGTTGTTGAAGAGATAGAAATGCTGTAACTTCTCAGAGTATTATTTAAAAATAATGCTAATTTGCTGAGAAAGTCAGTAATGATTATATCCAAATTAATAAAATCGATTTCATTTTCCCTGTAGCTTAAGAAGATTACTTAATTTTTTTTTTTTTTTTTTTTTTGAGTTGGAGTCTCACTTCGTTGCCCAGGCTGGGGTACTGTGGCACACTCCCGGCCACCCCAGCATTGACCTGCTGTACTCCGATGATCCTTCTGCCTCAGCCTTCCAAGTAGCTGGAACTACAGGTGCGTGCTACTATGCCCGTATAATTTTTTATTTATTGTAGAGATGAGGTATCGCCAATTTCCCAGACTGTCCTCGAACCTTAGGGCTCAGGCAATTCACTTGCCTCGGCCTCCCAACGTGCTGGGATTACAGGCTGAGCCACCGAACCTGACCTTAATTTTTCAATATATTTTAAAGATATGTCACATAATTTCATAATTACAAACAGCTTAAAAATTTTAATCTACTAAGTAAAAACTACAATAATATCAAATTTGTTGCAAACATCTTTGAAAACATTTGTTTAGGAGAGCTCCTTAATTCCACAAGCAAGATATAATATTTAAATTGTTCTTTAATATCTAGTCCATAAAAGAATCTATAATTGACAGAATGATTCTTAATAGCATTAATAGCACTGATAATATCATTCATGATTTTGTGTATACTTTTACAGTGACTCTTGGACACCAATTGTTGCTATATATAATGCAGTGAGTTGCCAAATCATCTGTTTTACTCCTTTTAAGTTGGCCATATACATAAATTATATGTCAACCACAGCTTAAGGTCTATGTATTACACAATGTATGCCATTGGGAAATTGATTTTTTCTAAGAATCAATTTTTAAGGTTTTTAAACATACTGATATCTTTATATACATTGTATGTAATTTTCAACATAACCACTAACACTTTTCATCCCTTAGCAGACTTCAAATTATGAGTAATTTAACTTATTATCAAACAGAATGGTTTCATCTATTGTAGTCAAAATTTGCTTGAATGTAGTTCATTACTTAGCTGATATTCTGCATCTTTCTCATGTTATTCAAAAAGAATCATGACTTGCATAACAGAAGAAATCATTTTATTTTTTGTCTTTATTACTTATGTCTTACATGCTAATATAAATTTTACTGTAGCGTTGTGGGGTTCATTACATTTTGTAATCATTTGTTTCTGTAAGAAACAATTGGTTGAAAGAGTTGTGTCAGTATTATGATTGTCAGTCTTTTTCTCTGAATCTCAGGAATATAATGCACATTTGCCAATTTTATCTTTTGTAATCTTATCAGTTCCTTCCTTCCTTCCTTCCTTCCTTCCTTCCTGCCTTCCTGCCTTCCTGGCTTCCTGCCTTCCTGGCCTCTTGCCTTCCTCCCTTCTCTCTGCCTCCCTCCCTCCCTCCCCTCCCTCACCATTCCTCCCTCCCTTCCCCTTTCTCTTTTTTTCCTTAATCTTCTCTCTATCATCTCTTTCTTTCAAGCTCTGTATATAGGTGAGACATATTTTATTTAACACATTCTCAAAAATAGTCTTTTAAATTTATTCAATTTTTGATGCAAAAAGTTAACATGTTCTTAAATATGCCTTCACAAACTTTCTGCAACTATATTTACACAAGTTTGCTATAAATAGGATTGTTGGAACAAATGGCAAGGACATTTCTTTGTATTGAGGTGGAAGAACCAAAATGATGCTCTTGTTGGTGACTAGATATCTAAGTTCTCATATTCTTCATTCTTTGTAGACTCTTAAAATGCTATTTTTATCTAATTATACCAATTATGCATGAATTTATGTTTGCTGAAAGATTATCTGTAGCAAAATGCTTATTCCATTTTTAATCTCTGAAAACTGTTGTGCAGGAAAGGGCATGCGTACATACAAATATAATTTTTATGTAATGTGGATTGTACTATTCATATTATATATGAATAGTATAATATCTATGTTTTTTTTCTTTTCAAATCAACTTTACTGAGGTCTCACTTAAATACAATAAAATGCATTCAGTTAAAATGTACAGCGTAATAAATTTTAACAAATGTTTACACCTATTAGCCACAACCACAATCAAGATGCAAAATATTTTCATCATCTTACAAAGTTCCTTTGTGCCCTTTTGCAGTTACTCTCTTCCCCAAGCCTGGCCTCAGGCAACCACTGATATGATTTCTATCATTTTAGATTAGTTTTGCCAGATTTAAAATTCATAAACACTGAATCATACTGTAAATCGTCTCTTGTGTTTTTATATATATTTTTAATTTTAGGCATTCTTTTTTTGATAGTCAATCATAATGTATCAATTGCTTATTCCTTGTATTACTGAGTATATCTCTATATGAATTTCTTTATGCACTTACCTTTAGAGTTGGGTTGTTTCCAATTTTTGCTATTATGAACAAATTTGTATGTAGACTTATTAAATGACTTTTGGGGGACATGTAGTTTCATTTATTTGGGGTAAATACTCAAGATTGGAATTGCTGAACTATGAACTAGGCATGTTTAATTTTATACAATTTTATACAGACAAATTTATCAACATTTTTAATGGTCTCTGAATTTAGTTTCTTTATAAGAATCTTTGCCTAACCTAAATGAGTACAAATTTTCTCCTATAGTTTTTTCTAGAAGTTTTGTAGTTTTAATTTTAACTGTTAGGTTTAACATCATTTCAAGTTCATTTCAGCATGTGTTGTAAGTACGAAGTATCATTTTTTCCTATGTGAATATCCAAATTTTTACAATTTTTAAAAAAAGACTATTCTCTTGCAGTTGAATGGCTTCAGCACTTTTGTCTAAAATTAACCAACCAAATATGAGTGGATTTATTCAGTTCCATTGGACTCTATTTAGTTCCATTGGTCCCTATGTGTAATCAGTTCCATGGACTCTATTTAGTTCCACTGGTCTCTATGTGTATTCTTAGGTCAGTACTACACTGTCTTGCTTATTTTAGCTTTTAAATAATTTTTGAAGTCAGACAGTATGAGTCTTCCAACTTTATTCTTTCTAAAACTTGTTTTGGACATCCTGAGATTTTTGCCTTTTTAAATGAACTTTGGAATCAGCTTATCTAGTTTTTGTAAAAGCTTTGTGAAGTTTGATTTTCAGAATCAAACTCTTCTGGTTTTCAGAAATTTCATCATGATGTGTCTTAGTGTTGTTTATGCAGGCATATGTGTGCATGTGTATGTGTGTCCATGTGTTTGTGTGCTTTTATGTGTTCAAGCATGTGCACGTGTACGCATGCATCTTTATTTTGCTTTGGGTTCTTTGTGTTCCTTGGATCTATGGTTTATACTTTTAATCAAATTTGGTAGGTTTTTGGCCATAATTTCTTTAAATATTTTTCCTGACTAAGCCTTCTAGAATCTCTATTTGCACATTTTAAGACCATTTGATATTACCTCATAGGTCCCTGAGCTTTTTTTTTTTTTTTCCAGCCTCCCTGCACCTCCCCATTTAAATGGTTTCTATGAAGATTTTTAATATATTTTTTTCTTTCAGTGTTAAATCAGATATTACATCTATTACATCTGTCCAGTGCTTTTCCTTTACTCTAGAATATTGTATTTTTTGGCTGTGTAAATTTCACTTGATTTTTTAGATAGGCCATCTTTTCATTATATTCATATATATATAATATATGTGCATAATTTTTTTAACACATTGTAATAGCGATTTAAAGAGCATTTCTGCTAATTCCATCATCTTTGTTATTTTTCATTCTGATTCCATTACTAAGTTGTCTTCTGGTTCAGGTCACATTTTTCTACTTTTTGACATTCAGTAATTTTTTATTCTGTACTGATGAGTGTTAATGTTACTTTATTGAGAATCTGAATTTTTGTGTCTTCCTCTAAAAAAAAGTCTGTTTTGTTTGGGCAGGCAGATGAAGTTACTTGCAGATCAACTTGATTCTTTTACGTCTTTTTTTTTTTTTAAGCAGAAATCACCTTTAATAAAAATTCCTGCTGCCGGTCTTTTCTTTCTTTCTTTCTTTTTTTAAACTAAATATTCTAGGGCTATTTTGCATTTCCACTAAGAAATGGTACTTCCCAGATTTCTGCTGAATATCTTGCATGTTCAACATAGTCTCCCCTCTGTTGCTCATACAGATTTGAATATCTCTCAGCCCTGGGTATCTAGAGTCCTTTGCCTGGCTTCTTTAGAGATTCACTTCTTCATAAGTGGCTTTACACTAAGTCAAAGACTCAAGAATATCCATAGTCAGACATCTGAAGCTCTTTTCTAGGTCATGCCCTCCTATTCAATGCTCTTCCCCACAAATTTCAGCCATATCAGCTGCCCCAATCTTGATTTTCTCTGTTCCACTCAAAATATCACCATGACCTTCCTGCACCAAGATTCAGGAAGTACCTGCAGGTTGAAAACATAGATGTTTATGCTAATTGCTTTCTTTGATTTCCTTTTTCTTAGATTTCTTTCTTGTGTTCTTTTCTGTCCAGTATCTAAAAACACTTGTTTTTATATTTTGCACAATTTCACTGGGAAAACCGGTCCAATACCAGTTACTTCATCACTGCTAAAAGTAGAATGGTAGGCACATTTTACTTCGGTAAATTTTACTGAATTTCTCTCCGAAGAGATTGTACAAAATATCACTTCCACCAACTCTGCATCACTTCATATACTAAATGATAATCTGAGTTCCCTTCTCTCATTATATTTCTACTCATTATCAAAATTAAGTTTTATTCATGTCTTAATATTTACCCATTTGGAAAATAATAAATGACACTTTTATTTTTATTTATAATTCTTTGAATATGAGCTAGATTGAGTGTTTTTTTTTTACATATGTTATCAGCCATTTGTATTTATTTTTACCTGTTTGCATATTTATGGCCTTTGGACATTTTCCCATTAAACTGTTCCTTTTAAATAGATTTGTTAGCTTTCT
Organism: Tarsius wallacei; assembly: GCA_963574415.1. Classification (NCBI taxonomy): domain Eukaryota; kingdom Metazoa; phylum Chordata; class Mammalia; order Primates; family Tarsiidae; genus Tarsius; species Tarsius wallacei. Next base: position 10,621 of record CAUYQG010148772.1, read on the forward strand.
TCTATATTCATGTGATCATTCATCCAACAAGATTTATTGTATTTGTACTGGCTATGTTTCAGGCTCCGTTCTAAGTGTTGAGAATATACTAGTAAGTGAACTGAGAATGACGTTTATATTTTAATGAGTAAGAAGAGGACAAAAATTAATATAAGTAAATTTGATATGTGGTGGTAAGTAAGTACAAAGAAAAATAAAGTAGGGTATGGGAAATTCAGGACAATGAAAATATACTATTATGAGGGGGCTCAAGAACGTGTCTTTGAGTTGACATGTAAGTGAATCTTGAATGAACAGAGGAATGAGCCGTGTAGATATCTGGGGGAACAACTCCCAGCAAAGGCTCTCAGATAACAAGGTTGTTGCTTAGCACAATGAAAGAATTGCAAAGAGGCCATGAAAGGAAAAGGTAGGAGAGGTGGGGTACCAGTGGTTAGTCAATGAGATAGTTGGGGAGAGTATCTAGATTACATAGAACTTGGCAGGAAATTATAAATTCATTGTTGATCCACTAGTCTGAGTAAGATAGGAAACCACTAGGGGATGATGTACAGAAGATAAACACACTCACTTTTATTTTTAGAGAATCTCTCTAGGAACCCTGTGGAGAAGTCATTATAAGTAGTAAGAAGAACTCAGGGAACAGTAACCATGTGTCTCACACATTACTGAAAAACCCAGTATTAATTGAAAAGAGTTTTAAAGTAACCCTTATTATATACTAAATTATCATATGCATTTCAACCTTGCAGTTTTGTTTTGTTTGGAATTTTTTAGTTTTTTGCCTTTAACTTGTCTGTCTTACTGTAAATCTTAAATTTCATCGTAGTGTCTGGTGGGTCTATAATTCAGACGATCATACAATTCAATCTTTTGGGACAGTCCTGGCTTATGTCTGTTGTAAATCAACTAATATCTGTTAATTACTTTTAATATGCCTCTCCCATAAAATGTGCTGGTTTGGATAATAAGCTACCCAGTTTTTCCATCTATAACCTCATTACTGTTCTTTCATTCTTACTTTTCTGAGTATTCTTGTATGTATTTTTAAGTATGGCTTTTTTTTAGAAATCAGGTTTCGGTAGAAATTAAGTTGACATTTGGGGGGATAAAATTGATTTTTAAATTAATTTTTGCAAAATCAATACTTTTTTAATATTTGACTTTTCCTAAGCCACAAAAAGGGTTTTTCATGTTTAAATATTGAAGTCTTCTATATCTTTTAGTATATTTTAAAATTTTGTAAATACGAGTTTTACACAATTTTTGTATTTAATCATTTAACAAAATGATATTGTAGGGAATTTTTCAAGCATGCAGAAGTAAAGAGTGTAGGATAATAGCCCCATATAATCTTCATGAAGCTTCAACTATTATAAATATTTAAAAATGTTTTTAGTCATTTAAACATTTTTCTTGCTATTGTTATTGAAATATTTTTTCTGCTGTATTTTTAAAGGATTATTATTCATATACTATTGTAAATTGTCACATTTCTGAATTCTATTATAGTTTCTAAAATGTTCATTCTCACTGGATTGCCAAGTACAAAGCCCTATCAATTGAAAATGATAATTTTAGCCTTCTCTAATTATTTCTAGTAATTTTTTGGCATTCTTATATTAACTAACCTCTTATTAACTGGCAAAGATTTAAAATGGCATTATGATAAGTATCTCTACAACATTATAACAAGAAATATGCTGACAAAAACTTTCAAATATTTACTTTCTAAGAAGCATAAATTGTTTTGTGCAAATTATTTGCTGGTATTTGATAGTGATTTTTATGTAACTCTTAATACTATAAAGCAACATCTACATACTGAATAAATTTTAAGACATATAGAAAAGCATAGGAAAAAATAGAATCATTTGAAATTTTATCACCAAAATATGAGTTTAAATTTTGATATTTCTCTTTATTATATATATTACAGTTATTAATACACAATAATTTGACTCCAGATTTTGTACGCTTAACTTTGCAAACTAAGCAGTTTTAAACATTCTAAGAGCTCTTAATAACACCATATTCAATTCATGTGCATTCCTATTCAATGGAAATGAGCTCTGTATACTACTTGATGGTAGGCTATAAACTCTTGGGCTATGCTACACACGGTGAGAAGTACAGTGCTAATTTGCAGTGTGTGCAGCTCGGGCAGCAAAATAAAACTGAAACAAGCCACCAACCACTTGGGTATACTCTATATGCCAAACTTTCTCTAGATCACATTTTATTCCATCACTTACAAACTGTCCCCCGAGCTCATACTTTTGGGCTTGAAGAGGTCTCATCTTTCCTGGTAAACAATATTGTGCTGTACACATTTGACCTGAGGCCAATAGAGGATTCATCTTTTTGCAATTTGTCTATATATTCTTCCATGAATATCTGTAATATTTCCTGGTTAATAACTAGAGCTGAGACAAGGTCTTTCTATGTTGCCCAGACTGGTCTCGAACTCCTGGGCTCAAGTGAGCCTCCCAACGTGCTGGGATCACAGGCATGAGCCACTGTGCCTGGCTCTGCAATTGTGAATTGTACTGCAATAAACAAAACAAAACCAAAAACCCCCACACAATTACAAAGATGTGGGATCAACCTAAATGCCCATCAACTGATCAGTGGATAATGAAAATGTGGTGTATGTATACCATGGAATGCTATCCAGCTATTAAAAAGAATGAAATAGTGTCTTTTGCAGCAACTTGGATGGAACTAGAAACATCATCCTAAGTGAACTAACGTTCAAACAGAAGACAAATACATGTTCTCACTGATAAGTGGGAGCTAAACTAAGGATCTGCAAAGGCATAGAGAATGGTATAATGGACACTAGAGACACCAGAGAAGGGGGAGGAGGGAAGGTATGGAGTGACAGAAAATCACCTATTGGGTACAGTGTGCACAGGTGGGGCTGTTGGGTACACTTAAAGCCCAGACTTTGCCATACGATACATTCATGTAACCCAAAACTATCTGTACCCCATAAAGCTATTGACATTAAAAAAAAAGAAAAAAAAAAAAACTGGAGCTGGACACAACAAACTGTCCCTAAGAACCTAAGAACCTCCTATGTGGTGAGAATATCTCTTCCTAAGCTGGAAAAGACAACCCAGAACTTGAATTAACCCAAAGCTTACAAAAATGTAACTTTCACCACTTTCTTCTCTAACTGCAGCACTGAGATTAAAAGGGTGAATTTATATGACATTAGTTATGTTGTGATATAACCTTTTATATTCTCCTGTAGCACTGACAAAAGCAGCAGAATAAAGTGATGCATTCTTTTGATTGCCTGTTTTTCTCATAATTGTAATAGTCTATATTAAGACTAAAGTTTAATAAAGAGAATATTTTGGTTTCATCTTTTGTATGGTAAGAACACTCCAACAATTTTGTACATAAATTTTGGCAAAGTCTGATTCTTTTTCAAAGATAAAGTCTTAGAACTCAAAAGGCTACAGACAAATGTATACTAATTTTTTTTGTGACACACATCACCATATTGGCTTTTAGAAATGGTATATTTATTTACACTCTTACCAGCAATGTTTGAGGATCCCTATTTCCTCCCTTCCCAGCCTACGGGAGTATGATCAATCTTTTACATTTTGTGTATCTGATGAATAAAATGTAATATATCATTGCTGCTTAAATTTCTTTTTTATTAGACATATTTTTATATTTCCAGGACATTTTTTATTTTCAATATTTATCATTTATTCATATCCATATTCTCTTCGGGTTTTTGTATTTTTTCTTCTTGATCTGGAGAAGCATGATTTGAATAGGTTCTCAACTATTTTATTCATACACATTATCCTTATTTGTCTGATTTTACTGATTGGAAACTGTGTAAGAAATCATCCGATCAAAATTTCCCTGGACAGCAAAATTTCCTGTCAACATTTGTCTAAAGAATCTCTCTGCAGTTCTTAAGCAGAGCGGCAGTAAAGCATAGAGCTTTAACTGCGTTTAAATGCTGGCTCTGTGTCTTGCTGCTTTCATCCTTGAGGAAGTTTATGTAACTCCTGAGGTCCCTGCTAGCCAATCCTGAGCTCCTCTGTCTCCTCTTTCTTCCTCACATTCTGTGCTCTGGCATCCTGGTCTCTTGCCGCAAGTCTTTTGTACTTCATAAAACACTTTCCTCTGACTTTTTCACTTCATGATTCTTCAGGTCTTCGTGTAAATATACTTTTTAAATTTCACAATAAAGGGTAGGTTTTGGGGGCAGATGTTGGTTAGTTCACTCAAAAAGTATTTCTAACAAATCAGACACAGAAAAACAAATATCACAAGTTCTCACTCACAACTGGGAGCTAAATAATGGGTACACATGGACATGGAATGATAGACAATGGAGACTCGAAAGTGTGACGGTGTGGGAGGTGAGTGGATGATGATAAATTACTTAATGAGTATAATATACGTTATTCAGGTGATGGATACCCTGAAAGCCCTGACTTCACTACTGTGCAATCTATGCATGTAACAAATTATACTTGTGCCTCATACATTTATACAAAAAAGACCCTGCACTAGAAAAAAAGACCTGCAATAATAAAAAAAAAATCTTTTCCCAAATTTCCTCACATTTGCTTTTTTTTTTTTACTGTAGAGCACAGCTTGTTAAAGTGAGGTCCTAGAATCAGCAGCATCAAAATTATCTGAAGACTTGTTGAAAATACGTATCTGAATGGGCGCAGTGGCTCACTCCTGTAATCTCAGTGCTCTAGGCCTCTGGCAGGCTGAGGTGGGAGGATCAGTTGAGTTCAAGAGTTTGAGACCAGACTAAGCAACATAACAAGAACTCGTCTCTACAAAAAGTCAGAAAATTAGCTGCTCGGGGTGGACACGCCAGTAGTCCCAGCTAGGCCAGAGGTTGAGGCAGAAGGATTCCCTGAGCCCAGGAGGTTGAGGCTGCAATGAGTCAGTCATGATGACAGCCACTGCACTCCAGCCTGGGTGACAGAGAGAGACCCCTGACTCAAAACATAAAAAATAAAAGAAGAAGAAGACAAAAAGAAAAAGCAGATCATCAGGCCCCTTCTCAAAACCATGGAATTAGAACTCTGCAGGTACATTTCATCGATCAGTGTTTTCATAAGTACCCCAGGTGATTTTGATACACATTAGGGTTTGAGAACTTCTGCTTTGAAAGTGGAATGCTAATACTGATACCCCAGTGTTAATTGTTTAAAATGTTAAAATGTAAATGCACTTCTACTTACAGTCATATATGCTCCAGTAATTTCCCTGATAAATTATCTTGCTACCATAATTAGAGGTATTTGGTAGGATGTAAAGCTCTTATTTAATGGTGGGTCATAAAAACCAAGTGAGAACTGAAGCTAGAGCAGTAGGTGAGAGTGTAGGCTGTAACATTTCAGGAATGGGGGACTGGAGACAACTGGCAGCTGGGGTTTACACAGTCATGCAGGGAAATTAGTTAAGGCCCGCCAACACATTTGGGGATTCAAACTGACACCACGGTATTAAGTTGGGTAAGGGTGATAACAGTAAAAAGCCTCCCACCTGCAAAGATAGATAACAGGAAAACTTGACCATGACAGCCAGCCTAGACCCCGAAAGGAAAAACAAAAACAAAACAAAAACAAAAACTCTGACAGTACTTATCTATGACTCATCCACAAATGGGATAGGTGTTTCAATTTCCTGTACAATCTTGAAATTAACATAGAAAATGGCCCCAAGTTACTTATACATTTAGAACACCTGGCTAAAGCAAAAACAAAACTTCCCTAAAGGGATATACCCTCAACAGATGGTACTTCCAGAGATAAAGTCTCCCAGAGTATGAGGTCATAATCTAATATTATAAAGAACTCAATAATATAATTCACTGCAAAATAGTACGTGATACAAAGAGCAGAATTAAATCCTTCAGGATGTCAAATTCTTTAGAATTGAAAGATAGAGGACATAAGATAATAAGTTTAAATGATAAAAGATATACAATAAAAAATATCTAAGACTTGAACTTCTTGGTAGCAGTGCTCGGGTAAGAAGTTAAGCTATACATATAATTTGAAGGTAAAATTGGCAACATTTACTAATGGGGTGGATAATAAAAGTAAAGAAAAAGATTTCAGATTTGGGCATCATTTTCGTCTGAATAAATTGAATAATAGACATTAAGACCAAAACATTATTAAATATAAAGAAGATAAAATGATTTCTTCATCAAGAAGACACAGATACACTAAAGCTGTACACAGAATCTCTGAATATCTTATAAAATTGACAGAATTACAAGAAGTTATTGACAAATCTAATATCATAGTGTAAAGTTTTTAAAACCTCCCATAATAATTGAAAGACCAAAGAGAAAAATGTGGGAATATAAAGTACTTTAAAGCACATTAAAAAGTTTGATCTAATGGGCATATATTAAGTTCCTGTACTCAATAATTAATGGATACACATTTTATTCACACAGGTAGTATTTACAAATGTTGAACTTATATTGAGCAACGAAACAACTATTGGCAAATATTTAAAAAATCAATATCATAAAGGCAACATTTTCTGACCACAATGTAAGTTAGATATTAGTAACAAAATATAAATAACCACTTCCACATACTTAGACATTTAAAAATATTTTCTAAATAACTTATGAGTCTAAAAATCAACAGAAATTTTAAAATGACTTATTAATAACATTTTATCTATCAAAATGTGTAAGTAGCAATTAAATTAGTATTTAAGAAAATGTAGTTTCAAAGCATCATATTATAAAATACACATTTTATTGTCATCACATCTGTAAGTGCATTTAAATTAGAATATTACTAAAAATATTGTCTGGGACATAACCTAATGTCAAGAACTCCTTCCACATTAAAAAAAATGCAATGATGTTTGCATATACTTTTAGCACCAACTATAAATATACCTACCTGTATTATAAGATAAGTTTTATACATGATGCATTGTTTCAATTTCTGAACTTTCCATCAACACCTGCCTTTACTTAAGGTCCGTCTAAGCCACTTAGGTGCTCCAAACACTGTTCCTTCTATTTGGAATATCCTTTTCTCTTTATTTTCTTGGAAAATTCTCACCTTTTATTTACCTTCTATCAGGGTACTCTTTTCTCTGATTGTGGTCTTTGCCTTACTCTCCAATCAATCATTACACTCCCTCCTCTGTAAAATACCAGTGTCTCATACTGTTATGTATTTTATATATAATTGAATTATAATGATTTTATGCACCTATCTCTTCTGCTTGCCTAAACATTTTAAGGACAAATATCATATCTTAAGCAGCATTAGCATAGCGCCCGACATGTTCAATAAAAAGCCATCAAACTCACAGGTAAACCACACAATCCCTCTCTGTTCTTTACTCATCCATAAAGTAGAATGGATGATCTCTAGCATTTTGTTCAACTCTAATAATATCTACGTTTTAAATATAGCCTCTGAGCTACTTCTCTAGGGCATTCTCAGAAAAGAGCTTAAGGAAATATTAGAAGAGGCAGAAGGAGGAGGAGAGGAGAAAGGGAGGGAGAGAGAAAGAGAGGAGACAAAGATCAGTGTGCTTAAAGAGCTTAAAATTTAACTGCAGATGATGTTAATGTAAGTTTAGAACAGGAGGACAAGAGAGAGGTGGACAAAAAGATGGAAGTGATAGGTGTAATAGGAAGAGCTATGTGTATATTTATATTTAGGAAGTGTGAGAAGTAGGGTCAATTCATGAAAGATTTAGGTAAGAATCTATATGAGGTGTAGAGCCAGGAGGCTGTGGCAGAGAAGCCAGAGGAAGGAAGGAAGGAGTGGGTGTCACCAAAAGAGGGCACTTACATAGTAAATGAGCAAAGCAGGCAAGAAGGTAAGAAATGAGAACATAGTTCGGTTGACCCTTGGATAACACAGTTTTAGGTAGTGTGGGCCCGCTTATATGTAGTTTTTTTCAACTAAGCTAGGATAAAAAAATGCAGTATTTCTGGAATGCGAAACCTGTGTATATGTGGTTCCACAAGGGACTGAATATGCAAGGATATTGGTATGAGAGGGTCCTGGAACCAATTCCCCGCCTATACTGAGGGACAACTGTATATACTTAGCTAAAGGCTAATAAAGAGTATACTGTACTGTACATAGTTGATGTCATAAGATTTAAATGGGGGTTAAATATTTGAGGAGAACTGTTGTAACTTATACTAATTAAACAGGGGAAAAAATTAAACATTGGAAAACCCTTTTGAAAACAGAGTATTCATTGTTAAAGCAAACACTTTCAAAATCTGTATCCAAAGTGAAAAATGGCTTTTCAGAGGAAAAGTTATATATTTCATCATAATTTCTCTAGTTGCCTACACTACTTTATATAATGTCTTTGTTTACTCAGGACAAATCTTAATTATCTTTGGGGCAAAGAGTAAATCCAATAAATGTATTATTTCAAAAGTAACAATGACATTATCAGAATACATTTACTTATTTTACATGCCACATTCTAAACACGAAGTTGTCATAGTTTCATTGTATCACAGTGAATGTCAGGGCAGGGTTAAGACAAAAAGTGAAACTTTCAAAAATACACATTTGCTATTGATTATGAGAATGTGTCAGATTTGTGTGTGGGGTAGAAAGAAGGGTGAATGGTGGGTAGTTGCATGATCTATTAATAAGAAACAGTTTAGTGCAGAAGATCACTAAAGCATGGCTAATTCTGAAGCCAAAAACCTCACATTCTTCACTTTCCCCCTAGCTTTAGAACCAGTCTCCACACACTCAGTACAGGAACTGGAACATTATTCTTTGAAAGAAAAGCCAGTGTTTAGAAAATCTGAAACTGAACTAACAGCACAGCATATAGAAGTCATACAGGATGTTATTTTAAACTGCAATGCAGAAATGTCAGTTCATCTGATATCTTTATTCGTTTCACGTGGGCTTGAAGAAAGCATGTTATGTACGTTTTCGCTTTACAGATACTTTGTTACGGGTATTTTTAAAGAAGTTCGAGGCGCATCATAAAGACAGGATCTGTATTGAACAGCTTTTGGAACTTGGAGAAAAGAACATACAGTTATTTCTCATTTTTTCTTCTGGAAGAATATGTGTTTAAATATATAATTCAAGAGTCATTCAGAAAGGTTGACTAACTGGGAGAATCATATAATTCAACTGAAATGGTTATGCAATATAAACATCTAGCTCATATTCTACCAACATATTCTTTCTTCATTGCATATAAGTCAAAGATTTAAACACACAACTGGATCCAAAGGAAGAGTTATGCAATATCCAAAAGTAATGAACATGGCGTTTAATTGGTTGCACTTGACAAATGCTTGTGCTCCCCTCCAAACACCAGGGTCTGAATATCTCATGTGAACAACACCCTACACTTACATTTTCTCCTCTTACTTCATTATCAGTTTTATTTGATTATTCCCAAAATGTTAAATCAGATGGTTAATTGGTGAGCTTCCACTAATCAGTTAGCTGCTGTAAAAGAAAAAAAAAAGGAATGGGAAGATTTAAGTCAATAACACATGCTTTCATTTTCACAATAGTATATATATATATATATACAGCCTTTCATTTTCACAATAGTGTATATATATATATATATATATATATATATACTATTGTGAACATGTGTATATATAAATATGTTTTGAATAAAATATATAAAAAAGAACAACAAAATACTTGAAATGTTTACATCTCCATGCTACGGATGAGCAGAACACACTTTTGGATACAACACTAAAATAAAACAATCATTTGTAACCTTCTTGGAATTGTTTCCAAGAAAAAAACAAAGGTTTTTTTTTCCTTTAACAAGGAGATAAAATGAGGAAAATACAGAGTGAGAATAGACTTTAATTTCATGTGTTAAAAAAGTTGGAAATGAAGATCTGTAAACTATACTTATATGTTGTACCCATAGGGATGTCTTAGTCAGTATACGTTGTTATAACAAAACATTTTAGATTGTGTAATTTATAAAAATAAAAATAAAGTAAACTTATTTCTCATAGTTCTGGAGGCTGGAAAGTCCAAGATCAAATCACCAGCAGGTTTGATGGTGAGGGGACGGGTCTCTGCATCAAAGATAATGCCTTGTTGCTGCATTCTCCAGAGCAGAGGAGCACTGTGTCCTCACATAGTGGAAGGGGCAGAAGGACAAACAAAGGGCTGGGCTGCTTCCTTCCATCCCTCTTATGAGGTAAAAATCCATTTATGATGGCAGAACCCTCATGACTTGGCCATTTCCCAAAAGACCTCTTTATATCGCCACAGTGAGAATTAAATTTCAATACATAAATTTTTTAGGGAATATGCAGGTCACAGCAAATAAATTCTATAATTTAAAAAAAAGGTCCACTAAGATATGGTGGTAGGTTTGCTACCAGAGTACATTAGAGATAATGTAATATAACTTCTATCCACTCCAATTTAATTGAAAAAATACCACCTGTCAGTATGGATACTTCCAAACAGGCTATGGAATATTTAAACTATTATATAATTTTTAAACATTATTACCTTCAGCAAAAAATAGAACCACATCTGTTTCAAAATTGTGAAAGTAAATGGAAAACTAATATTTAATGCAGAAAGATTTCGTAGCTTTGTGTGTTTCAAAATGAAAGCATGCTTCTTTCCAAATAACTATTGATTTTAAGAAATAAACAAAGCTAAAGAAATGGAACAGATTTTCTTTAAAAAACATTTATTTCAAGCTGCTTAAATAGGAGAAGAGGGTATTGTGTACTCCACTGATGCATGTTGCAAAATAAAACAGGGCACATGTTTACCAATCAAGAGCAATTTTTTTGATAGATATTGATTCGTTGCATGTTTTTATTGTTATTTTGTTATATTTCTATGTTTTACTTTTATCCTATTAAACAAAAAATATCATTTTTAGTGAACTAGATGATATTTTATTATGATGTAGACAACAGTTCTGTACAAATCCACTCTCTAGAATAATTTTTTTGACAGCAAAGACATCTTTTCCAAGATCCCTCATAACCCTTGTCTTTAAAATTATTTTATTTTTTCATTCACTTATTAATGCAGCAAACATGTGGAATGACATTTCTCCACTGAATACTGTTCTGGCACAGAAAACAGAATTTGATAGTTCAATTATTAATGTATTTTTGATGTTTGCTGTTGTTGATCTTGTCTATTTCCTGGGATTCTTGTCTTGAGAAGATTTTAGGCTGTTTTGAAGAAAATACAAAAAAAGAGATTGTGAGAGAGATCACTGAACAACCACATGATTCTATTCTTCAATTGTTAGAGTTTGTGAATTCCTCATGGTGTCTATACTAAAATCACTTTCTTTCCTTTCTTCTTGTAAGAAATATCCAACAATGATTGAGTTTACTTTGATTCGACAAGACTGAGTTTTCCACCTTCCCTGGACATGGGGGCACAGGAGTTAAATTTACAGTCAACAAAAAAGTTTGGTTTTTGCATATGTTTGTGACAATAACATATAACTATTACATACACACTGTTTTTTGTGACAAGTGCAAATAAATTATATTTAAAATCTTCACTGAATTAGATTACTCATCTTTTAGAAGGGAATATTTATGAAATTCTAGCCTTGTTCAACCCAAGAAATCATGATGTTATTACTTAAATATTCAGCCATTAATGGACTTTTCCAGGGAATGGAGACCAAGAGAGAAGGAGAGGGACAGAGTGAGGGAGGGAAGGGGGGAGAGAGAGAGAGAGAGAGAGAGAATTCTAAATCACATATTTAGTAACATTGACATGTTAAAAAATGTAATACTCTGTGTTACTTTTGAGAATTTGGCATATCAAAAAATAAAAGAATGGCTGGGCATGGTAGCTCACTTTTGGGAGGCTAAGGTGGGAGGCTTGCTTGAGCCCAGCAGTTCGAGATCAACCTGGGCAACATAGTGTAACTTTATTTCCATAAAAAATTAAAAAATTAGCCAGGTATGGTAGGGTATGCCTGTTGTCCCAGCTACTCAGGAGGCTGAGGTGGAAGGATCCTCTGAGCACAGAAAGTAGAGGCTGCAGTGAGCTGGGATTGTACCACTGTACTCCAACCTGAGTGACAGAGTGAGAACCCAACTCAGGGAGGAAGAGAGAGAAGGAGGGAAGGGGGTGGGGAGGCAGAGAGGAGAGGGAGAGGGATATTCTGGTGGGAAAATAGAGGAGGACAAACACTGGTTGACTGGTTGAAGGGAGAACACAGATTCAGGATATATCAACCTACTCTAATACATCAAATTCAGAGTAAAAAGAGAATTTACATGAAAGAACTCCAAGAGTCACCCTAGACTGTGTTGGCACTGGTGGATCGGACAGGCCCACCATACGTTATGATCTCCAACCTCAGCTGGACTCAGTGCTGTATCTTGGTTGATCTACTGTGTTGCCCATAATAGAGTGGTCACTCATGCAGACTCTGAAACCAGACTGCTTGGATTATGATGTTCATTCTACCACTTGTCAGCAGTGGGATTTTAGAAAAGATAACTTTACACTCTCTACAACTCTCAAAGTGGGCCTGGCAAAATTCTCTACTTCATAGAGTTCTCTGAATTAATAAAATTAGGAACTTGAAACAATCTCTATTGCCCGATAATCATTTATTATCATTTTTGTTTCTATTAGTATTTATTTCAAGTACTAAATTCTTCTGAAAGCTATTATTAAGCCCATCCATCTCAACATCCAATTAAGATTATTGAATTTCTTGAGTGTCATCTATCTCTGCTTCTCATGTCTGTTAATTAGATGAACTATAAAAAGTGTTCTAACTTCCAGATATCTAAGCGCAGGGATATAGTATCCCTCCTGTTGTGGGCAAGCTCATCTATATTCTTAAAATTATTCTATCTTTTTCTATCTGTCCTACTTAGTCCATTGAAAAGTGGACTTTTCAAGTTATTTTGGTTAAGTTGCTCCTTTATGCACATATTTTCAATGGGGTTCCTTTTTTCTTAAATAAGTTGCTAATTCCACCACATAGCCTACGTGATCTGGGCTCCTGTCTATGTATTCATCTACACTACACATCATCCTTCATCTCTTCAGTTAGTCCCTCTGGTGACCTCTTTCTTCTCCGGTCACACTAGCAGAACAAGTTTGTTTTCACCATAAAACTCAGCTCGTGTGATCCTCTTTGCTTGGAATGTCCTTCCACCATTCCAACTTTATTAATGTATTTACCTAACTTTGCATTATCCATTTTCTTCCAATTTCAGTATTACATTACAGGGAGTACCTCTCTACATTCCAAGCTTGCTGATTGTTACTTCCTTTTAAATTATACGGGAGTTTCTCTACACTTTCTAAAGTTTCCCATGGTACTTAACTAAATTGCAGATTTAATATTTATTTGTTCAATTCTTCAATATCTTAGCCAAAATGTCAGCAAAGTCTAAAACTGTGGCATCTTGTTCACTGTTTGCATTTCTACTAAGTGACTGATTTTTTAAAATATATAAATTAACAAATGCCGCTACTATTACTAGAAATTTTGTTGTTAGTAAAGTCTCTTAACCCTCCTTTTCAGGCTATTGAATTTTACTGCATGGGTTATAAAAGTCACCTAAGTTTTATTGTTATTATTATTATTGCTACAACTATGATTACTATTATTATTTTTGAGTCGGGGTCTCACTATGTCACGCAGAATGGAGTGCAATGGTATGATCATGGCTCACTGCAGCCACCAACTCCTGAGCTCAAGCAATCCTCCTCCTCAGCCTCCTGAGTAGCTGGGACTTCAGGTACATGACACAATGCCTGGCTAAGTTGTTAAGTTTTTTTAGAGACAAGGGCTGACTATATTGTCCAGGCTGGTCTTGAACATCTGGGCTCAAACAATCCTCCCACCTCAGCCTCCCAAAATTTTGAGATTATAGACATGAGCCACCATGCCCAAGCCACCTAAGGTTTAAATTCTATGTAATCAGTAGAGAAACTGATGAGGAATTTCAGCTATTTCCAATCAAACTATGATGAATCAAGTTCCTTACCTCCCAAAAGTTATTTTATGGATTATGTATAAAATATTCCATCAATTACTTTGATTGCATTAGTTGCAGCCATCTTATTATTCTGTGCTCAAGAATTGAAACTTGGGTAGGTTAGTTAGTCTCTCTTTGAATTGATTTTCTCATTTGAAATGTGAGGATATGGTTGATTATTTACCTAGAGCCGTTAAAGGCATTGTTTTTGGAATATAGTAGCTACTCAATAAATGATAAAAGTTCTTCATGGTTCTTATTAATAATATTAAGGCCAGATATAGTAGCTATACCTGAGACTTATTATATGTGTATATTTGAAAAAATCTATAAAAACAAAGTATGATCAAAGAACAAAAAACAAACTATTTCATGGAAAGGAACTAAGAACCTAATGGTACACATAGTAGGCATGAAGTATGTATTTGTTGAAAAAAATGAATAACAGAGTAATCATAATAATACAGCAGATCTTTCATGTCTTAGAAATTCAGAAAAAGTAGAAAAAGCTTCAAAACTAAATAACTAATTTATCAGAATTAGGATATTTAAAAAATCCTACATATATATACTTTGGTTGATAAATTAATCTTTCGATGTACTACTTTAGGTTTTAAAATATAATATAAATTTAAAAATAATTATAATTCAATATATAAATATATTAATATTAAATATATGTCAATATCAAACATATATAAATTATGTAGATATAATTTAAATATAATTAAAAATTTAAGTATAACTAAAAACTTAAATTAGAAATGGTAAAGGAATCTTGATTAAAAAGTAAAATGAATTTTTACATGCCCTAGTTGACACTCTAGGCCCTTCCTTTGTGATAGCATCTTCAGAGGCTAATTTATTCCCCACTTCTTTCGGGGAAAACTCAGCTAAATATTAATAAATATTGCCTTCCTTAATATGGTTACTGAACCACTGATAATATAGGCCCTGCTTCTCTGGAGTTATCTTAGAAGGAATAAGTAGTTGAAGGGTAAGGCCCTGTTTCTGTTGTCAACATGTAAAGGGGTGCACCCACTGAGAATAGATTTTCTTGTAACAAATCAGAATTGAGATAATGGTGGGAAGCTTTGTGAAGATTCTGAGTCCCATTCACAAACCAGGGCAGTTACTGGGACTTTCTAGTTCATTCCAGGAAGGGTGGTAACCCAAGAGGCAACCCTACTCTTTACCTTTGTGCAGGAGCAAAGAAGATGCATACACTCAAATATAGCTAAGAAAAGATATTAACATCACACAAGTCAGAAGTCTTATTTATTCTTAGGAAAAACACTTAGAGCTCGTTTTTTGTTTGTTTGTTTGTTTGTTTGTTTGTTTTGGCATAGAACCTTGAGACAATATTTATTCCTGAGACAGGAAGTGAAAATGAGGTAGATATTACTGATGCCACTTTCCTTCTCCCATACTTTATTTTATTTTAAAGATGTTGGGTACAAGTCAGGATAAGGTACATATGTGGTCTATGTTCAGGTGAAGTTTAGATCTCCCACTGGTCCTCACTTTCCCTGGTTTAGGATTGGGTACTCTAGTGATGTTATGTGCACCCCCCTCCTATGGCTGTGTCCCATTACTGCCAATCCCTCTCTTGTAGGGACCTACTTATGAATATAAATATTCAGGACCTACTTATGAATAAGAACATGTGGTATTCAGTTTTTGTATCTGTGATAGATCACTGAGAATGATAGTTTCTAAATCCATCCAAGTTGCTGTGAAGTCCATAATTTTTTCCTTCTTTGTGGCTGCATAATATCCCATCATGCATATGCACTACATTTTTTTATCCAGCCCATTTTTGATGGGCAGCACGGTTGGTTCCATGTTTTTGCTATTGTGAATAATGCTGCAATAAACATGTATGTGCGGGTACCTTTTTTGTAGAATGATTTGATTCCCTCCAGGCATATTACCAGAAGGGGGGTTGATGGGTCATATGGAAGGTCAATTTCTAGTTCTTTTAAAAATAATCACTGTTTTTTATGGCAGTTGAACTAGTTTATACTCTCACCAACAGTGTAGAAGCGTACCCTTTTCTCTGCACCTTTACCAGCATCTGTTGTTTTTTGATTAATAATGGCCATTATTACTGGAGTCAGGAGGAATCTCAATGTGGTTTGGACTTGGATTTCTCTGATTAGTGAGGCTGAGCATTTTTTCATGTGTCTGATGGCTGCTCATATGTCTTCTTTTGAGAAATGTCTGTTTATGTCTTTTGCCCACTTCTAATAGGGCTGTTTGTTTTTTCCTTTTGGCTTGAGTTCCTTATAGATCCTGGATGTTAGGCCTTTGTCAGATATACAGTTAGCAAATTTTCCCCCATTTGGGGGACTGTCTTTCCACTGTTTCTCTTTCTTTGCAAAAGCTTTTCAGTTTGATGAGGTCCCACTTGTCTATCTTATCTTTTATGGCATATGCTTTTGGGGTTATGATCAAGAATTGATTGCCTATTCCAATGTGCAGAAAGGATTCTCCTGCATTTCCTTCTAAGATTCTTATAGTTTGAGGTTTTCTATTTGCCACTTGATCCTCACTCAGGAAGTAAAAATAAAAAAGACCTATTTCCTAAGTTACTAGGATTGAGAAGTCAATTCATTCAAGCTATAAAGACTATTTTGTGGAGTAATTCTTTAGCCTTCTTGGGAGTCATTCTGAAACTTCCTTAGTTGAATAAATTAAAATGTTAAACTGGAAACATATAAGCCTAAAGTATGTTGCAGAAATGTAAGTGCTCACTAAAGTGGATAGTCAGAGGTATTGCAAATGATTCTTACCAAGTTTCTGACTCCCCAATAATTTCTGCTGACTGAGAGCCAAGGCTTTCCTGCATAGCACAGTCATCAATGAGAACTTACAAGGTCAATGCAACTGTTACAAAACATGAGATTTTTAATGGATTCTGCCAGTTTTCCAAACCTAACTCCACCACTTAGAATTTCATGTTGATTTAAGACAATATAAGTGAAAGTTTAAATGGCAAAACAGAAGAAATGGGAAGTGGTGAGCGGCATATTTTAGAAATAAGATATAGCATATATATAGATAATAATATATAACCTCATAAAATATTTGCCTAAAGAATCCTTGCTAAAAAAATGATTCAAACATATGAAATTAGAAATACGAAGCTTTTTAGTATTGCTACTGTCTATTGTGTGATTCTCTTGTGTAAGAATGTTCATCTCCCCACAAAATTTTAAAAAGTAACAACTTCAGACAAACAAATTTCAAATTCTGTTTCATGAAATTCTGGAGTTTGAGCAATATTTTAAAGAGATTCATTAAAATACAGTGTGGTCACAAAAGGCCACATACTTTAATGCCAACACCTTGGGGATCTGGTGCTGACAAGGAAAGTACATGAGGGTTAGCAAATAAAACTGTCTTCTCTGGTTTGGGGAATTTAGCGTTGCATCAGGGAAATAGTTGTTAATCTATGACAAGTCTTTGGAGAAGAGATAGTCTGTCAAAATAAGTGGATCTTTCTTTTTGAGAGGAAGCAAGCTGTTTTATGGGGTTCCTTGGAATCCTTCAAACAGCAGGAAGAGAACTGTTTCCATTATTCATGGCATGTTTCCATTATTCAGGGCACACAAATCAAATATTTGTACTTATATAGGTGAAACTGAAAAACTACACAAAATATTGGCTATTGAACTCTTTAGGCATGATCCATACCCACAGCTGATATAACCTATAGCCTATCTTCAGGTTTCCTCTGTCTAGGAACTGGTGCCTGGAGTTAGCCACACGCAGATTCTCAAAAGTGTGTAGGTCAAACTTAGTGAGAAGGAGAGCAGGTTATAAGGCAACCCGAAAAGAGTTGGAAGTGAGTGCTTGCTTTCTTCCAGTGAATAAAAAAAGACAGAATTTATACTTCAAATTCTTTGATCACCCTGCTTCTTTGCACCATCCAGACTATGAATTTGTCCTGACAAATTCCCAGTGTCTTCTATCCCTTCTCCTCATTACATTTCATGCAGTACTTTTGGGAAGTTTCTTAAGACAGGTACATCTGGAGGGTCACAACTTCTCCTCATCTGTAAGTTGGAGATAATATCAGTTACTCGCAGGTTGTGGTAGTAACTAAATAAGAAAATGCGTATGCAACCCTTAATAAAATACTTGTGACACAATAGATACTCCAAAATGATAGCCTAAAATTTAAAAGTTAAGATAGACAACTATTTTTTTAGTTTTGTTTTGACAATATTATTGCAATATACTCTTTCCCCTACTTTCAGTTTAATCGGTGAGCACAATTTATACTCTTCTTCATATGATCAAACAGATAACCCGTAAAAGGATTTTACCTTGTATTTGTTCTAAAATTCTCTAATGTGTTTTTCTAGCGTGGTTATCAGTCTACTCAAGTTGAGAAGTAATTAACCAGCTTCCTTAATGTTTATCCTGAGTATGTCTTAGGCATACAGTAGGAGAACATGCGGAAGGTCTTTGATAAATGGTACTGAAGATGAATTTCAAATATGTAAAGGCCTCTGACCACGTATCAAAACCTGAACAGCTTAAACGACTTTTACTCTTTACTAGAAACAAATGTGCAGAGTCAGTTTGTGGATGTTATTTGGCATATTTGATCGTTTTGGAAGACATGGAGGAAAGCAATACTTCATATGATGCTAAATTTAATTTAAAGGTGATTTAAACGTCATTCTCTTTGGTCATTACTATTGTTTAGGTTCTGGACCTCCTTCTCTAATTACCTTGATTTCTGACCCCTGTACACGTCCTTTATTTCTTGCCAAGAAATAAAATCAAACCCTGCTGTGATTATCCTTTTTCATTTTTTCATTTTTTTTTTTTTTTTTTTGAGTTGGAGTCTCACTCTGTCACCCAGACTGGAGTGCAGTGGCCAATCCCAGCCACTGCAGCCTTGACCTGCTGGGCTCTGGTGATCCTTCTGCCTCAGCCTTCCAAGTAGCTGGAACTACAGGCTCGCGCTACCACACCCGGCTGATTTTTTGATTTATTGCGGAGATGAGGTCTCACCAAGTTGCCCAGGTGGGTCTTGAACCCGCGGGCTCAGGCAATCCACTCACCTCAGTCTCCCAAGGCGCGGGATTACAGGCTGAGCCACCGAGCCCGGCTCCTTTTTCATTTTTTCAACCGAGACATTGTCTTTTCTGGAACATGAGAGATAAGTAGGGGAAAGTAAAATTCTGGTTGAACTGTTCATCGCTGAATTCTCCTCTATTCCTTCCCTCCCCCAAATCTCTGTAGATGTAATTATTGGTAATTATTCATTTTCCTTGCTAGCTCTGTACCCTATACACATTGTTAATCTTTTGCTTTACTACACTGTACTATAACATTTATTTGTAAACCTATCTCCCTTCTGGGACTGTGGCCTGCTTGAAGGTAAAGTCTGTGCTGTATTGTCTTGTATCCTGAACTGCTGTTTGAATATATGCATGGCAATTATTTGTTAAACTGAATCTTTGAGGTCTTAGGTCATTACTACTACTTTTAGTTAACACATTTTAAATACACGTTTATACTTATCTTTCACAAATGGCCAGTGATCACTATTTGGTTAAGCCATAATTTTGAAAAATTGTCCACTTTTAAAAGTCGTTGTGGTGATGTTTTTTAATGTCTAAACTCTTGACAATGAATTACTTCTGCTTCACATGTAGCTTTAAGCTCTTGGTGAAAAGTTTCCTGCCTGTTCTGCCTTTTCTGATTAATGTTTTCCTGTTGGGTTTGTGTAAGTTATTTACTTTTCCTATAATGTCAAATTCTGTTCAACTGTATAGCCCTTTTATCTAAGTTGTTGCATACATATCCTAGATTTAATTGCCCCGAAGGAACTAGTTTGATATTTAAAAGATTTATATTCTCCCTGTTGCTCCTCTAATAAATAAGTTCAGCAAATATAAAAAGGCTGTCTTATGAAATATTATGTGCTATGTTTTTATTTACAC
This sequence comes from Tarsius wallacei, assembly GCA_963574415.1. Lineage (NCBI taxonomy): Eukaryota > Metazoa > Chordata > Mammalia > Primates > Tarsiidae > Tarsius > Tarsius wallacei. The sequence continues at coordinate 30,610 of CAUYQG010148772.1, forward strand.
TATTTTTTTGAAGGGAGAGAGTAAAGGTGAGAATATATAAATTAATAAGTAAATAGTGCTTATCTCTCTTCCTTATTTTCAACCTTTATACTTTAAATTTTTACTTTATAAACTTCCAAATACAACCACATTGTAATGTTAATACTAAGTTTTTTCTCTACTAATAAGGGAGAGACTAAAATGAGACATATATAGATATAAATATATTTCACATCAAAATGATTAATGATATGACTCATATATTAATAACAGTAAAATTATTTTCTGCATGCTGATAGAAACAAAAGAGAAATAAAATTTGTTGTACAGAATTAACTTATTTTCTGAAAAAACAGCAAACAAAAGAGGTAACTATTTTTTAAATATTTAAAATTATGCTTAAAGTAAAATAATCCCACATTAGCTTTTGGCTGTTTATAGTGTTTTGAAAGACTTTAATATTAGTTGTCATTTTAAAGATGAGGTTAAGTTACTTGCCCAGGGTCACACTTCTAGCTAGTAGTATTCTTCTGACTTGAAGGCTAAGGTCTTATTATTTTTAGGCAAATTAATCAGAAAAAACATATGAAATAATAAATTATCAATGCATTTCAGGTTTCTCTTTATTAACCATGAAACTTTAATGTAATGACCTCTATGTTTTGGGGCCAAATTTTCACTAATTATTAATGCAAGGCCTGCTGTGACTATGCAGAAAATTACTGCTTAGTGTTGCTAATTTATTTATTCATTTATTTAGCACCTACAATATGCTGCATGGTACTGTGAGCACCAAAGTGGATAAAGCATACCCACTGCCTGGAAAGTCATGACTTTAATAGGAGAGCCTGTCATATAAGCATAGTCTGAAAAGCAAAGTCTTCTTGAATGTTTGATGAAGAGTGCATTTGAATAAGGACAAAAGATATTCTTGCAGTTGTTCGGGTTTAAGAAGATGACACTTTTCGAGGAACATGACTAGACATATCTGAAACTGTGAAATAAGTCAGTGGAATCTCTTGTACATAACTGAAAGACTCTTTCTAGAATTGCTACCTTTGCACCCTCCTCTAGTTTGTCCCCAGCAGATTCTCTGCTCCACCCTTTCAGGACAACTTATCATTTCTTAAATTTCTGTCTTTCACTTTTGTAGCTCAACGTTTTTGTTGGTCCTTTGGTCTCTGTTACCTTTCTCCAGGTCATTGTTACCTATTCATTCCTAAATATCATCTCTTGTTGGGAGCATTTCTGGGTCCTCCAAAGCCTGAATTTATTACTCAGTCATCCAAAATTCGATATATTTTTGAAGTGACCACTATTATAAAATTCTGATACATCTACCATATTTATTGTGATTTCATACTTTACTAATATTTTTAATAAGAGTGACTCCTAGCATTTTTCTAGTCTTATAAGTCATACGTAGCTCTCATTAGAAAAAATATGTCCCCTTCCTCAAAAACTGGATAGTTATAATTTAAAGACATCCTAGGTTATTTCTCACAGTACTCATTTTTTTGTTTTTGATGTTATTTTAATAAAACACACATTGCTGTGTACAAATATACATTTTAAATTGTAACATTAAAACACAAAATGCAAAAAAGTAGCTTTAAAAGTTTTCTTCACTGAGACAAACCTATTATTTGGCATTTATGGTTATAAAGACACAATGAACAAGGGAAGCACAGATTTTCCAACTTCATGATTAGTACTCCTCTAAAAATGAATTAAGGTATCATAGTCATAAAAAGGGGAAACAGTTAGATGGTCCTGATTACACTGTATAATTTGAGTAAGAAACACAACAAGAGCTGTCAGAAACTAGCTAAGGCTGAGAGCAGTGGCTCACACCTGTAATTGCAGCACTTTGGGAGACAGAAGCAAGAGGATTGCCTGAGCCCAGGGGTTCGAGACCACCCTGGGCAACTTGGCAACTTGGCGAGGTCTTGTCTCTACAATAAATCAAAAAATTAGCTGGGGGTGGTGACATGCACCTGTAGTGCCAGCTACTTGGAAGGCTGAGGTGGAAGGACTGCCTGAGCCCAGCAGGTGGAGGCCATGGTGGCCGTGAGCGTGCCACTGCATTCCAGCCTGGGTGAGAGTGAGACTCTGACTAAAAAAAAAAAAAAAAAAAAGAAACTAGCTAAATGTTAAAAGGTATATAGCTGTCTTCTACCAATGATTATATATATGATATATAAAGATCCTCAATGTAAAATGTTTCAGTATGACCTCATCTGTTCCATAATAACAATTTTTTCCAGTTTATCTGTTGTTCCTTGTGTAAGAGTATGTATTTACCATAAACCTTGCCCTCAGGTCAAACAACCTTGATGTTATCATACTTCAACTGCCCTACAGATCCTTTCTGAATCACCCTCCTCCTATAGTGTATGTAAATCCTGGGTCTGGAGTAGAGGGTAATAGTGCAGGGATCCACTATCTTGTCACTGCCTGAGACACAGAGATGGCTTCTGTTCATAAGTTCCTACTAAGTGTTTCCTCCTAAGAAACTGGATATGTCAGCCTCTTTTTGTAGGCTCTGAGCTTCCTAGGACTTTAGGAGTAGGTCTGCATAGACCTGCCTACTTTGAAACAGACATAAATGAGAACTCCTAAAAAGAATCAGATTATGTTAAAAGTCTAAAGAAAAAGGCATGGGCAGAAAACATGGGCTATATGCACATTTTTATTTCTGAGAGTAATTTTTGTACACATAATAGCTGCTTTTGTGTTACAAAAACAAAAAATACTAATTATTAATCCCACAGAACCAAATTAGCTTAACAGAGAGTAACAAAATCGAGGCCAGCCTCATCATCTGCATATTAATTTGATAAATCAAGCTGCATTTAAAGAAAAAAGCTGCACCTGTACTTTTCAGCACTTAAATGAAGAACCATCACATGGCTCGCTCTCTCTCTCTCTTTTTTTTTTTTTTAGAAAGATGTATGCATGGGAAATCCAGCAGAATGTTACTTGTGAAATTCCATAAAAGTTATAAGGCAGTCAGTAGTTGATGGCGTTTAAGGACAGTAAAAGTTTACACTCTTAAACGCCCATTGATAAGCTTTGTATCAATATTTTAAAAAATATAAATTTCACTTATGATGAAAGAGTGAGGAAAGAAATACATTACAACATATCCCAGCATAAAGTTACTATATTTGCATAAATGAATCACTAGTAAAATAATTAATTTGTTGTTTTAAATGAAGTCTTGTCTAGGTATTAGGCCGTAATCTAAGTGTTGATAGTGCCTATTATCAACTCCTAAAATAACCAATAACAACTTATGTATCAAGATTAATTCTCTTTGGCTGCAATGGATACCACTTTCTCTGAGGGCAGTCTTTAGTTTGCTTTCTTTCAGTACCACATTGGAGGTTTTTCTGGAAACAGTCTCTGTTGGTGTGGTTTCTACATGTGTTTCAAAGTTCTCAGGTGTAGCATCTGGTTTCCTGTGATAACGGGAAAAAACTTCCTGGTGGACCCTCTGGAGCTGGATAATAGGCTGCATCTTTGAAACTTGAGAAAATCCATCTCCTTGTTCAATTAGTGTAGGCAAGGACTTCATGGCTTCACTGTTCTCCTTAGCTATTGTTTCTCCTCTGCATTTCAAATTTTCCATATGAGAGTCTGGATCAGGGTCACATTTTAGGACCAATGGATATACAACAGGGTGGTACTGCTTCAGAATTTCTTGTTTTGCTTTTATGATTTTGATGACACATTCCAGGATCTTTTCGGGATACTGCTTATGTTTTGTTGCTATATCTACTATGATTTCATCAAACTGATCTTCAAGTTCTTTGATGTCAGAATCCATAAGACAATCATCTGACGTGTCCCGCCATGCTTGCCCATTAATGCTGACGTTCTCTTGCACAGCTGATTCAAAAATCCACTGCGCATCTCGCAGGGCGGGCTCCTGAATCTCCTCCGGCAGAGCGTCCCCGAGCTTTTGCACGAAGCAGCTGCACAGCTGTAGCATTTCGGTCACAGCCCGCTGCAAAGTGCGGCGCATCCGAAAGTCCTCTTGTAGAGTGTTGGGTTTCAAGGACTGGCTGTCTGTCTCCGCCATTATGTCCTTGCTCCCGGGAGGGTGGAGGACCACCAACTCAGAAGCCTCGGCCATTTTCCCAGTTTGAACTCAATGCTCATTTTAATACTCGCCTCATGGTGTGAAAAGATGTGTTGATAAGAGTTTTCTTCTGAAAGTTCTTTTTTCTGACAATATTTAAAGGTGAGCCAATTCTGATCTCTTAGTGTGAACTCTGACAATCTTGAACTTTCTATCACTGAAGACATTAGGCAAACCAAAGATCACAGGTAGAGAACAGTGTGTGCCTCAAAGAATAAAAAATGAAGACTTCTCTATAAAAGTTTTTAAACACAAGGAAAATATTTTATGTTTAAATTGAGTTGTTATTAGTAGAATATTGTCATAACCACCTTTATAAGTTTGAAGTACCAAGCAGTTTAGGAACCTAAATGGTTATAGCAAGTATATTACACCATTTTACCTTGTTCATATTAGTGACTCTTCAATAAGTCATTTGCCTCTTTCATTTTCTGAACTAATATCATTTGCTCAGTTGCTTTATCAGTATTCTCTTTAGTAGAGATTATTTCAATATGTCACACTTCAGGAAAAAAAAAAAAATCAAATCTTAGAGAGGCTGAGCTTTTTGCTTTAGTTTCCTCCAAAATAGCTATATATATCAGATCATAAAGACTTCCTAAAACTAAATCAGACACATTCAATTTTGTATGGTTATGGATTTTTGTTTTAAATAAATATTATGTATTACAATAGAAATATGTTTTAAATTATTTTATAATGTCTTTAAAAATATGTTTATTGTAACCTCAGAAACAATTTTGAATTTTTTGATTGATCTCATGGGTAAACTGTTGATATTTTTTTCATTTCTTTGTTTCCCTGAACTATCTAGTATAATTAACATTGCTGAAGAATTATCAGAGTGAATGTAATGTGTGGTTTGTTTCTAAAATCTTTATTTAGTCCTGAAGTTTACACATCACACACATACTTATAAATGCTACAGAGGTAAACTGTTAATTTTAAACTTTGTAAGACATAAAGGACAGAATAATTTTAAACGCCTGTTGAATTTTTTAAAGATACTTATATTTTATTTTACTCTTTAATATAAACCAAAGTCCCCTCTATGAAACATAAATTGTCCAATAGTACTCTAAATTATGAATGAATGATTCAAATAATTATGATTTGTTATTTAATTCTATCTCTTATGATTTTATCCTGTTTCTCCAGTGAGAAAGAATGTGTAAGTATTCCTGTGGTAATAAGCATAGTTTTTATATTATCTTCTTCTGTAGAAAAATTAATCATTGCCTTCCTGCTCACATACTTTTTGAAGTTTCTTTCTTTATTTGAAGTTATAGGGAATGATGAGCCCAGGTAGCCTCTTCGTACAAGGTAAGCCTGCTTCTAAAATGATGTTCTTAGCCAGGAATTTGGGATTTAGAATGACCAAACTGAGCGGAACATCTGAAATAACTGTGTCCCAGGATCATAGAGTTGTGTAGTTGAAAGCCAAAGTTGCAGAAAGCAGAGAACCACAGTCAGAAAAAAAAAAAAAGTGGTTTTCAGAGAGATGTGGTAGAATGAAACAGAATCATAGGCTAGGCAAGATCAGAAGAGTGGCAGTCTTATGAAATGCTGAGGGAGTGGTCTTCTTTCAGTATCCCAGGTCCAGACACTATGAGGGTAAGCTGAGCCTTTTTCTTTTTTTTTTTTTTTAACTTCAAATGCTCCAGAGAATGCCTGTTGTGCTCTTACTATCAAATTGCTTTTACTACTTCAAATTTTGCGTGTAAACTTGACTAAATTTTGGTGAACTACCACCTAATAAATTCCAGGAAAGGTATTTATAAATCAAGAGTGTAAGAGATTCTTCTTGCAGTTCCATTTCATATAAAATTGCCAGACCCATTGTATATGAATAATAAAACACATTGAAATATTAAAAATAACATTTCAATCTTAATGTGTACCTTCATATTGGAAAATTATAAGCACTTGTTTTTACATGATATCCATCACACAGGACAATCATGTCAGATGTTTTTTAGCAAATTCTCCAACATCTTCTTGCTCCCAATCAAACCTCAACTCTAGCAGGTGTTAAGCTTGAGCTTAAAGGAAATATACTTGTTTGCTCAAGAGCTTCAGCAATAAATTTTCTCTCTTTGTTTCTAGGCTGGCATTTTCCCAAGCACTGCTTTTATTTCTTCCAAATTCAGTGTATTTTAATTAAAACTCTTTTAATTGTAAATTTTAAAAAAAACTAACTTGAAATGTCTTAAGCAAAAATAAAAAATTATTAGTTTTCATAGTAGGACTCTCTAGAATTGGACTTCAGGTGTGGCTCAAATCATCATTAGTAATCTTTCCCTCCTGATGTTGCTTTGCTTTGTAGAATGTTCTTTCTCAGGTGGGTTCTATCTTAACTTACATCCTGCCAGTCTTGGCAAAAGAACTTGTTATTCCCAGTGTTTCCAGCAAAAGTCTGACCCTGTTGCTAAGAATCAACTTCCATGGCCAGGGATAGAATGCTCCAAGTAGCTAGATCTGGACCACTGTTAGGGTCACATGAAATAAGAATGGGGTAATGGAAGGAGGGTAGTTCCACAAAGAAAAACCAGGATGTTCTTACTATAAGGAGGACAGATGGTGCTGGGAGGCATAAGCAAAGATGTCCCTTGTATCTACCCAACACTTTCCCTGTTTCTGTATTCGCTCTGACTTCATATGCCTACCTCAGCTCTACTTTCAAAAGTCATCCACCAATTCAAAGTCATTTATCCAGTGAAGGGCTTATGAGCTGAGACTGCTTATGTGATATTATTCAAAGAGTACCTGGAGATTTATTTTGTTTCCAGATATTTCCTACCACTACCTGACATAAAGATATACTTTTTGGTGGATCTAAGGTCTTGGAATTCCCCTAACTTTTTTTAAAACACAAATGTGCCCTTAGAGAAGTAGTACTTTAAACTACTCAGGGTTGGTGCTCTAGCAGGGATTAGTTGGTAGCTAGTGATAAAATAGTTTTCTTAGGGCAGTGTCTAAGGAAGACAAAATATTAGATAATTTTTGTCTGCACAGCAACAAAGATTTATTTGCTCTAACTGGCAATTTTTCTTGTAATTTTCCTGCTGTAATACATCTTTTATATAATTCTTAATCTCCAATGAAAAAATACACATTATAACAAATATAAGAGTGAAGAAACAAACCTAAGAATAATATAAACATTTCTTATTTAAATATGTTGAGAAAAATGAATCAACTGCCGTGGCCAGGGATAGAATGCAAGTAGCATTGAAGTGTCAAACCATAAGAAAGACAAGTTATAATAACTGTACATCAGTGTTTATAGGGTATTAAGATTATATTTTTTAAAAGGTGATGTTATCTTTGAAGGTATTTCTGGTTAAAAAACCTTAATTCAAAATAACAGATGTTGATAGTATGAAAAATACTATTAAATATAACTATAAAGGAGAAATATATTATCGAGTTGAATTGAAGAGGATTTGAGTATTATAATGTTAAGTATCTTGTTCATACCAAGCATTGATCTAGATGTTTGAGATACATCAATATATATATATAACAACAAAATCTTTACTCTCTATGAGCTAACAGTGAAGAATATATATAATAATCAATGTAATAAATAATTAAAATATATAGAATAATACGAATGTAAATGTCATGGGGAAAGTATAGAATAAGTCAACAGAGGTAAGGAGGACTGTGGACAATTTTAAATTTGATTGAGAAGGCGACATTTGGGTAAAAATTTAAAACTGGTGAGGGAATAAGTCGCATAGATGTTGGCAGAGGGATCAGCTAGTGCAAAGGTCCCAGGTGGGAATGTATCTGGAGGGTTCAGAAGCAGCAAGAGAGCTGGTATGTTGGAATTGAATGAACAAGGAGGAGATAGATGAGAACAGAGAACATCATTACATGTTTTATACCAAAATACTTTATTACAAATTGGTTGTATCCTCTGATGTTCTAAAAGTTTAGCTATTACATTCTAAAAAGTGTGTTCTGCTTTGTAAATGTAGTTAGATGAATAAGTTCTGAGCTATGATCTACTTTGTTTAGATGTTATTTTTCCTATTTTAAATTTCTTCAATTTAGAATCATATTTTATAAATAGATGTGAGCTACAGTCATGTACTGCATAATAACATTTTTATCAACAATAAGCCATACATATGACAGTGGTCCTTTAAGATTGTAATATTGTATTTTTACTGCATCTTTTCTATGTCTAGATACTTACAACTACCTATAGTATTGAGTACAGTAACATGCTGTGCATGCTCTTTTTATCATTGTCTAGTCTGTGGCTACATGCAGTCACATATGGTAGCTTTGTGTCTTTAGATCCTCTTAACAAAAAACACATTGTTATGAGCACTCTTCTAACATACATAAGGGAAACGTCAACTTAAGAAATACAGTCATGCATCTTTATTTTCCCTCTTTTAATTTTTATTTCAAATTGTGGGGTACAATTCAATACAGTAGGAGCAATAGGCTATACCACATAGCTAAATGTTAGTATGCTGTACTATTCAGATTTGTGTAAATACACTCTGTGATGTTCACATAATGACAAAATATCCTAAGGAAGCATTTCTCAAAAGGTATCTTGGTCCTTAAGAGATGCATGACTGTGAGAGATCACTCAGTATTATAAACTCTAATTCCATTCAGATTACTGCACAGTGAATATTTGTATACCTCCCCTGAACTGTACCCCACAATTTTAAATAATAATTAAAAGAGGGGAAAAAAAGATGCATGACTGTATTTCTTAAGTTGACGTTTCCCTCATGTATGTTAGGAGAGTGCTCATAGTCTCAGGTTATAAAACAAATGTGCAAAAGACAATTGCATTTCTATACACCAACAATAAACAAACAGAAACCCAAGTAAAAAGCACAATTCCATTCACAATAGCCACAAAAAAAATGAAATACCTTGGCATCTTCCTAACCAGGGATGTGAAAGACCTTTACAAAGAAAACTACAAAACACTGCTCAAAGAAATCAAAGGGGATACAAACAAATGGAAAAATAT
>CAUYQG010148774.1:0-36929 GCA_963574415.1 Tarsius wallacei
CGAGCAGCCAACAGACACATGAAGAAATGTTCAACCTCACTAATCATCAGGGAGATGCAAATCAAAACCACACTGAGATACCACCTAACTCCAATCAGAATGGCAATTATCAATAACTCTAAAAATAACAGTTGCTGGAGAGGGTGTTGTGAAAAGGGAACACTTCTACAGTGTTGGTGGGAGTGCTAACTAGTGCAAACTCTGTGGAAAACAGTATGGCGATTCCTAAAAGCTCTAAATATCGACCTCCCATATGACCCCACAATCCCCCTACTGGCAATATACCCTGAAGAACTCAAATCACTCTATAAAAATGATACCTGCACTCGTATGTTTATCGCAGCATTTTTCACAATAGCAAGAACCTGGAAGCAACCATGCTGTCCATCAAAAGAGGACTGGATTAAAAAATGTGGTACGTATAGATGATGGAATACTATGCAGCTATAAAAAAGAACAAAATCATGAATTTCGCGGCAACCTGGATGGAACTAGAATCTATAATACTGAGTGACCTCTCACAGAAACAAAGATCTGAGTATCACATGTTCTCATGCATATAGTGAACCTTGAACATCCAATGTAATACTATAAGAAAATGACTGACAGTGGTGGGAAACTATGGGGAGGGGAGGGGAAGGGAGATGGGATTAATGGTACTCAATATCTATCTGGGGACAGGGAGACACCTCTTACCAACAAGGGTGCCTGAACGAAGCATATTTGTATACCTAACCCTTAACTGTACCCCACAATATCATAATAAAAAATACTGATTATTAAAAAATTAAAGATTAAAAAAATACTTCACATTTACTTTTATTACTTTTACTCGTTTGAACATTCCCTTATTTTCATTTAATAATAAAAAAAATCCATCCACCCCATTTGGAAGAGAGTTTTTCAGTGTGTGCAGAGCACAAAAATACTTTTATTTACTACTGACCTGACAAGTCTACTAGATTTACACTCACATTACAAAATAGGATCCTGTGCTTTAGACGGTTTAAATAACTTTCCCGGTGAGGCATGGTGGCTTATGCCTGTAATCCCAGCACTTTGAGAAGTAGAGGTGTGAGGCTTGCCCAAGTCCAGGGGTCTGAGACCAGCCTGGACAACTTGGTGAGACCTTGTCTCTACTATAAATCAAAAAATTAGCTGTATGTGGTAGCACATGCCTATAGTTCCAGCTACTTGGAAGGCTGAGGTGCAAGGATCGCCTAAGCCCAGCGGGTCAAGGCTGCGGTGGCCATGAGTGTGCCACTGCACTCCAGCCTGGGTGACAGAGTGCGACTCCAACTCATAAATGAATACATAATTAAACTTTCCCAATTTCAAACAGTTAAAGTATATGGAGCAGGAGACGAAGTACAGTTCTGTGAAAAATAATGCTGACTCCCTTCTATGCTTCCTTTCTTCCAAACAGGTTCTCAAGCTCCAGCCAGGACCCATAGTCAACACCAGTCTTCCTTAGTGTGTAAGGAAGCGCAACTCATCAGTCAAGACTACAGTCATCATGCTGTACATGAGAAATGTCTATACTTTCCACTGATGTGCTCAGGGGTGTGTGTGTGTGTGTGTGTGTGTGTGTGTGTGTGTGTGTGTGTGTGTGAATTGACTGAATTGGGCAATGCATAATTTGGTTTAAAACTGATGTAACAACTGGAAATTCTACTGGATTCTATCCACTGGATAAGTAGATTTCTTCTACGTATCCACTTAAAAAAAAAAGAAACAATCTGACAAGTTTATAAATGCTTGAATTTGTCCTTGATGTGATAATTTTATAATTTTACAGAATTTTACTGTCATTCAAAAGTTAAAATTTTTAGAAATCTCTTGTTTTTATACTACTTAAGCATATTGGCAGTGATGGTTATTTGCATATAAAAACTCAGAAAGAAATGAAAAATCTTTTTTTGCCAGAAGAAAAAAAATTATCCATGTTGCCTTAAAGCCTATATGAACATTATAATGTCAAACTCACCTTATCTTTTTTCTAATATGCATTTAATTAGACCATTTTAAAATTTATTCTAACTGCAACACTATACTTTTATGCATTACTGTGCATTTGAAATTAAAGGGTTTACTGCATTGGCAATTATAGGGAGAATTGGAGCAAAAAACTAAACTATATTCTACAGACGACCCAAATTACAGTAGTGTCCAGTTGTGTACCGATTTAATCTAGACCTCAAGAACAACACTAGACCTTAAAATATCAACCTTTTATTTGCATAGTCAGTTTCTAATCAGTAAGAAAGATCAAATATGCATGTATACAATATAATCTAAGAAAATCTTGGCATAATGTTAACAAAATAAGAATGTTACAGTGACAGGGTAAAGCTACTATTTAAAAGAATAAATAGGCTTTAGGTGCTATTGGGTTCTGGGCAGGTTGTCATTAGTACAGTATTCGTCAATGACAAGAAAATGTTATCTTGCCATATAATAATAAGGTGTCATTCTAAATTCTACTCATTTCTAGATAGAGTTCTTTAGCTCCAGAAGGCATTTAATAGCATCTCTTTGATCTATTCATAAGAGAACAGGGTCCTGGGTAGCCTGTTTAAGAAAACATAGATAACAAATTATTGAGCCAGACCCCAAACCAGGGCCTCGAGTTCCAAGTCCAGTGTGTTTTCCCACTGCACTAGGCTCATGTAAGACTCCAAGACTTACATTTTAAACAGGATGTGCAATTTGGGAAATTTACTCTGAATTATAACCTTGTGCCCTGACTATTTTCCATCACTATTTATCTTTGTATCTTTCTCTGTCCTAAGGGTTCTCTCTTTTGGATCACTGTTATCTGATTTTTCTAAACATTTCTGCTTGTCTGTTGCTTTCTCTCCATAATTGCTTTCCATGTTTAGGCCTTATGTCTACTTTTATTTTTATTCTGGTTTATACTTTTTACTTTTTTTTTTAATCCCAAGAAGAACAATGTTACAGTAATAAAGTTATCAAATAACATGACTTTATTATCAAGAACTTGGATGCTACTTATATATTCCAGATACTTAAAGTTATCTTTGAAATTGATTTCCCTCTTCTGATTTTTATAAAGTTATCTAAGCCCTTTCAGCCCTTTAAATATCTGTTTTTGAAATTTGCTTTGTAAACTATGAGAATTCTGTAGATGAAAAAATGGGATGAGTGTGGTTAGGATAAAGAACGAGACTCTGGCATGCAATGAATATGATTCACTGGATAAATAAAATTTCCAATTGCTATATCAGTTTTAAACCAATTTATGCATTGCCCAATTCAGGAAGCTTGATTCTTCCAACATGCTTGAACTATTCTCTGGCAGAGAGTTAGATGCTTTGGAGAACAGAACAAAAGCCAACAGTTTATGATGTAGAAGAGTCCCATATCCTCAGAGTTTCTGAGAAACAGGCATGGGCACTTTAAAGACAAAGGATTTACTCCACTGAATATATTAATGCATATATACACTGTTACCATGCTTGGGTAGCCAATATTTTAGATTTTGACAATTTCACACATTTCAGAATTAAAGACATTGAAGAATTTTGAAAATGACAATTTTGAGTTCAAGTTCTTGCGCCCTCACTTACTAGCCCTGGAGCCCATGGAGCTATATTTAACTTCCTGAGCTTCGTCTGTAAACATTGCATGGTTGTTATGATAATTAAAATAATGTCTGCAAAGTGCCTGGTACACAGTGGGTTCCCAGCGAGTGATATGATGATTATGATGATGGTGATAATGATCCTGAAATCTTTCACTGATTAAAAAAAGAGAAGAAAACCAAATTTCTGCACAAATCTTCCTAGTAGATATTATTAATACAAAATAACATAACTGTGAAAATAGTAAAGGGTAACAACAATTTAGAAATTACATTGGTGAGTTAATAAATAAGCCTGCTAGGAAAAAAAAAAAAAAAGACTCTTAATGAAGACCCACAAAAGTCACTCTGAAAAGTTTATAAATGTTTGAATTTGTTCATGATGTGATAAATAATTTTAAAAGCAATTTTATAGGATTTTGCAGTCATGAAAATGTTAAAAATTGTTACAAGTAGCCGGGCTCAGTGGCTCAGTCTGTAATCCCACGCCTTGGGAGGCTGAGGTGAGTGGATTGCCTGAGCCTGTGGGTTCGAGACCTGCCTGGGCAACTTGGTGAGACCTCATCTCTACAATAAATCAAAAAATTAACCGAGCGTGGTAGCGCGTGCCTGTAGTTCCAGCTTGGAAGGCTGAGGCGGAAGGATCGCCGGAGCCCAGCAGGATGAGGCTGCGGTGGCCGGTAGCGGCCACTGCACTCCAGTCTGGGCCACAGAGTGAGACTCCAACTCAAAAAAAAAAATTGTTACAAGTGTCTTTCATTTTGCAGTAAGTTATTAAGAGATCATAAAATCTTTCACAATTCCCCATTTGAAGGTATTTGTAAATGTAAATAAAGCAGACAATTCTGGAAGAAGAAATATGCTTCAAAATGTAGTTTCTAGAAAATTATTTGTAAGGTTTCATTCTACAATGTTGTAATTTGTTTTGTGATTTTAAACCATAGATGATCCAGGGAGAACCTGACTCCTAGTAAGGAAAGACACTCATATACTCTGTGTTATGGTTCATACATAGAAATGCTTATGCTGTACTCAGAGACTATTTTAGGATAATAAAAAATCAGACTAAGACGAAGCAAGGCAGTAAATCCTTGTGGAAAAGCAAACTTGTGAATCTGCACAGCAAAATTTTTTCAGGTTGTCAGTTAACAAAGCAAATTTCTTGACTGTTGCAACAGGTCCTCTATTTTGTTATCTCTAAGCTAGACATAACTTGACAGCAACTAGTGTTCCCTCTATGTGTGTTGATGCTTCACTTGCTTTCCAAGAACTTTCCAGAAAGGGAGTCACAGTTGGTAGGGGACACTCTTGTGCCTCTCACTGACTCAACAGGAAGTGGCTGATGCTAAAAATAAAAAATAATAATAAAAAAAAAATTTAAAAGTAGAGGATCACTTCTATTTGCTAAACATAACGTTGTTACTTCTACTATTTTAATTGTATTCCTTTAAAGTGTTTAAATAACTATTCGAATCAAGCAACATTTTCCTAAGCACAGAAGACATGGACATTTTAATACAGATTGCAGTAAAAAGAACGTTGTACTTTAGTTCCCTCACATGGGTCTTAAGTGTTGAATAACAGCCTCCAATAATGAATTTCTCTATCCCACACTCTTGTCCGTTTTGGTGCACTGCCCAGGTAAGCAGCCAGTACTAAGTATCTGATAACATGCCTTGTCGGGCCATGTAGAATAATATTTTCTTCCAAGCCCTGTAATTTTGCCCCTCCGTAATCTAAGGCTCCACGCCCAGCACATCTTGTCTCTTGGGAAACCCACAGAGTCTCTGTGGCCAATAGCTACGCTATTTCTACTTCTTCCAAACCAAGACGAAGATGATTTGAAATTTCTGTTTGTTTATTGCCCTCTGAACGTACTTACATTGCCAGAATATTGAAGAAAACACAAAGATGAAATATTCTCTGAATTAGAAGCCAAACATCTCCTCAAAGCTAATTCTGTTGATTTGTTATATGTTTATAAAGACTATGTTACGTGAATTAATTTGTGTTCACCTCTGCTATCAAATTCACTAAGTGTTGATTTATAACTCTTATATGGGAAGAGGCAGAATTTTTAATAACTTGCATATTCTCTGCTAGGTATCTTGGTTTTAGACACATACTGAATTCTCATCTTTGCATTTAGCCAGGCATTCATAGCCCTATTTTAGAGATAAAGATTGAGACTCAGGAAAATAAGTACTCACATTAAAAATAGTTTTGCTTTGATGCTAAGAATGATGTTTAAAGATTTTCTTTGATGATGTCTCACTGTGAAACTATTTTTTAAATCTTCTGCTTAAACTGCCAGTGACTTCTCATAAGTAATAAGCAAGTAAAGGTCACACTGTTTGGGTTATTGAGTTCTCAAGGGAAAGGTGGGAGATAGAAAAAATACTAGGTGTTGTTTACTTCTTCACAGGCAAGCTGCAGAGCAAGAAAAGGCAACGTGAACATTACCATCATCTTGATATGCAAATTGGTATTTGATAATTCTATAGTTACATTGACCAGAATTTGGGGCAACTTAGCTTCTCATTTACTGTTCTAACCAACTCAACACCGTCCCCACTTTTGTCCAACTGTTTTCTTGACTTCATTCATACTTTTCCCAAAGTATACCTCAGTTTGTGTCTTTATAGAACTCCTAAACACACCTCTCTCTGACCATATTTGTGTAAATCCAATCACATTCACTCTCCCGTGAAAAATGCAGTGTAGAAAGACAGACTCCTCGGCACTTCGAGTAATCATTCCCTAATTGACACATCTAAGGAATCACGACGTTGATGCATCTGATTGTCTTCTGGTGTAGAACTCATTGCATTTTCTCTCTAGCAAGTTTATGGTGTTCCAGTACTTGACAGAATAAAACCAAGAGCCACAGAGATGGCTCCCTGAGGAGCTGCACATCTGAAGAGAAGACTCTTGGGCATGAACTGACCGACTGAAATACCGGGGATCAGGAGGAGAGGAGGAAGGAGACCAGTGTTAGGACTTTTGAGGAGTTCTGCAACTATTCAGAAACAGTCTCCAAAACAATCCATTTTATTTCAGTAGAAATGACTGAACCTCTGAATTTTCTAAGTCGCTGATGGATAAAATGATAAAGACAAACATTAGACAAACTAGACTAAGGAATGACTTTTGAAGTTTCTCTCGTAGAATAATTTGAGTTCCTCCAGGTATATTCCCAATAGGGGAATTGCTGGGTCATGGAATATTATGCAGCCATATAGAAGGACAAATATATGGACTTTGCAGCAAATCGGATGGACTTGGAGTCTATCATACTCAGTGATTTATCACAGAAACAAAGAACTGAGTTCCATACATTCTCATTCATAAGCTGACCTTGAACAATTATAATGCTATAAGAAAGTGATTGGCAGTAGTGGAAAACTGTCAGGGGAGGGGGTGGGACTGGCAGTTGAGGGAAACTGCTAGGGGAGGGAGGGTCATACCTCATCAACAAGGGACCTGCAGGATCAATATTTGTATACCTAACCCTGAATTGTACCCCACATCTGTATAATAAATAAATAAATTTTTTTTAAAGTTTCTCTCAGTTATTGAGCATTTCAGATGCTCATAATTTTTTTCTGTCCCCATTCAACTCAGGAAATAGAAACACCACATCTCCCAGATGACATATGTAAGTCAAGTTCAGTATATCCCAAAACACTTATCTAACAGGCCTCCAGTTTGACAACAAGTGGCGAAGTGGAGAGTAAAATGTGGTTTTATTTCCCTCTGCCTTGTGGAAACCTTTGGCAGTGATGGAACTTTGTCTCCAATCTTCTTGGGCATATGAGAATGTGGGAACAGCAGAGATGACTTTACTATGTTGAGCGTTGGACCTCAGGCATGAAGAAGTTTTGGACTGGTAAAGACAGGAAATTTAGGAAGTGACCCTCCTCTCCTGTCCTCTGTCTTCTAGTTTTGGGGGAAAGGCCTATGAAGTCAACCTCCCAGGGTATTGCTTAATTCTTCCTCCAAGTTTAAATGGTTCATGGGTCAGCAGTTGACCTTCTCTGCACAAAACAGGGTTGAGCAATCGCCTCCCCAGAAGCAGGCTGGGCAAGGCTTCACATTCTACGTTCCTGTGCTGGGGAAGTGAGACCCGGGAAGAGAAACGGGAGGCACAAGGGACCACTAAGCCAAGACTGCCGTCACTTCTGCATATCTTGAACATACGAAAGTCTCCATAGTTGTCTATACCCAGGAGAAGCGATCAAGGGCGCCAGCAAAATAAATACAAGTTTCCTAATTTCCAGTTGTCTGTGGCAAAGTAAAAACTTTCCCTTTCCAGCAGCAAAATATGTAACATTACGTCTGGCGTGCTACTTATTTATTCTCCTGAAACTTTTAATTCAGCGTAAGTTGTTTAAAATGACTTGAAGGCCAAAACAATACAGCAGTCACAGCTCTCTGACATACTGTTTGTAACCAGAAAAATCAGCAAAGCCAGAAGCTTTTTGCTTTCTGCAGTGAGCACTTTTGTTTCTCTTTTGTTTTATTAACCTCTCCACAGCTGGTGCAGTTGAAAACACTCTTTCATCACATGCTTAGCAGAAGTTCAAGTGTAGCTGAGAATGCAGCCAAGAATCTGTCTGCTGGATTCACTGTCAGAATGTCATGTTTCACTTCTAGCTTGACTCCTATCTGATACAGCTGACGGAAACACAGAAAATCTGCAACAGGAAAGGCTCTCCCTGGACTCTCTCAAACTGATTATTCCCAAGGAATAGAGGACAAATCAAGGATGGCGAAGTAGTAATATTTTTACATTCAGTAAAAATTCGAGATTCATAGACTTTTCTACTTGTCCATCTTTTTTTGACGTAGTAGTCTACAAATCACAAAGTAATAATGCACCCTTGTCTGGTATTACTTAAAAATTATAAAACAGATTAAAAATTTAAATAGTATCGAAACCTGATCAGATTTCTTGTTTCCTTCTTTGTTTTAATGAAGAATTTTATATTCTTACTCTTTGTTCATCAATATCTTTTTTGTAATCTAGGGAGTTTTTATGATGGTTGGTTAATATTTAGGTAAATACACACATATATTATTGCTGCAAGTTGATTATTGGTTGCTGGAATTTTATCTATAAAATTAGGTGAGTACTCAAGTTACTTTTCTTGGAGAGAGCATACATTTTCATCAGCACTTCACAAACCACATGGCTTGGGTAAAGATTTGCCTTTGTTGTAAGGGATTTATTTCGCCTTCTTTCCTAATATCTTCATAATTTTTAAATACTTCAAAGTTAGTAAATTATTGATGGTACATACACTCCTTTTTTGGTTCTGATATTCAAACTATAAGCACATTAATTGAAATTAAATATCTCCTAACACTTGAGAAAGGTGATACCCAGGTGAGGATTAATAACTGTAGCCCATGATGTCTAGCTAGTGCATCATTCAATCAGAAGACAAATTTTTTTAAGAGCCTATTATGTGCCTGGTACTGTTTAGGTCCTGGAATACTGTAATGGATAGAGACAAAATCCCATTGTTCTGTTCAATTTAAGTGGGGGAAGAAAGACATAAAATAAAAATACAAACACAAAGGTAGCCAGGGGTTCCATGCAGAGAATTTAAAAATTATAACAATAAAGCAATAAGCTAGAGAAGGATCTGGCAATGCTCCTTAATACTGGGTGGTCAGAAAAGCTCCCTCTGAAAGAGTGTGATGATGGCAAAAAACTCTCTTGTGATAAGAAGGCAGCATGTGAAAGTCTGAAGAGAAAGGCCATGGGGCAAGAAATCCAAAGGAGACTTGCAAGGCTGAAAAGGTGTGGGTTTTATTGTAAGGATAATGGGACGTCCTTTGGAAAATTCCAGGAAGGAAAATGACATGATTTGATTGTTGGATTAGGGGGATAGTGGAAACTAAGAGGCTCTGGGATCAATGGTGGTAACTTAGACTAACTAAGTGGTGGCTGATACGTGGCTGCTACATACAGATCAAGTCATAATGCAAGGTCCAGTTGTTAGAATACTGAAGTACTTTCCTACTGGTTGATAGGTAGCCCTTGTCCTGAGTCCCTTAAACGCTTCCCACCTTCATGTCTCAGCCATCCTATTCTTCTCTTGAGAACTTCCAAATTACCTCATATTCCAGAAACTAAAGATTAACACCCGGTAAAGCCGAACTTGGAGGACTTCAATTGTCCTGCTGATGGTCCAAGCTCCTGTCATCTATGTTGCCAAATATTTTTAACATCACTGCTACTATAGTAATGGAAATAATCATTTTACAAATATTTATTGAGGACCTATGTAATACTAGATACTGTTCTAGGTCTTGGGATTACTATTCCTAAATGAAATAGACAAAATACCTGCAAAATACTAGTCAGATTTTTCTTGTGTTTTAGAAATAAGGTGATCAGGACTGCTGCCGGATTTGGTGTGGGAAGAAGGAAAAGAGAGAATTCAAGGAACCCTCCTAAGTCTGTTACTCAAGCCACTGGTGAATGATGGTGCTGTTTATTTAGACAGGGAAAAGTGGGAAGGAATGGGTTTGTGAAGGTTTGCTTTATGACAAACTTGAATTCACAGAAACATGCATAGCGAAGCCAGTGAGAAACCTTTGAAAAGCACGTAGAACCACTTTTCCTAGCGATGTGCCAATTCTTTATCTATAAACCTGAGACATTAATATCTACCACACATACCCTGGAGGGCTGTGGTAATGATCTAATGTAGATAGAAAGTCTTTGTTATCACTAGAGAAATGTGAGTCACTATCACTAGCAGCATCACCCAGATTTCTGGGAAACCATTTTTGGTTCTTCCAGGCTCTCCTCAGACAGGAATGTAGGTGATGGCAGTTCCCACAGGTGAACACAGAAGAGCTGAAACACTAAAACGTAAGATCAGCAATTTAAGTTCTAGTAAAGTTAAGAAACTGTAGATATGGTCCATACAACAATTGTTATCACTTCAGAGATGGTTTCATAACATTAATAAACCAATCACTTTTTCATGACATCAATTTTTAAAAACCGAGCCAATTTTGATACTGTTTTTACATTAGATAAATAGCATAAATTGCAATTTGGCTGTTTTATCTTATATAATTATACAAAGACAAGATAAGGAAGTGAGAGGAGGACAAGTGGTATCATTCACACACCTCATTCACATGCTTTTTACATTTCCCTATTCTTGCCTTCGGGCAAGTGGAGTCTTTGTGTCTACAAGACATGGATCATATATATTTTTTACCTTCCAAAGTTGTGGAAAGAATCCAATGAAATAGTGCATGTGAGCATGCTATTCAAATGGGTGGTGTTTTTCCATCGGCAGGACATATAGTATACAGTGGAAAAACTATTTGCAGGCTACAGAGCTGGTTATTTGTTTAATATCTTCTTACTTCACCCCATGGCAACCGCTGCATCTTGTATTTATTCCAAGGCATTTACCACCCTTCACTGGATTAAATGAATTATTATTGAAGGCAGCAGATGACAAAAATATCATGTGTCTAATTTACTGTACCTAGAAGCTTAAGTTCAAAGCCTTGGCATGATTCCTAAGGTACTTTGCACCCTCCACACCATACCAAGAAACCCTTAAAATTTTCAGTAGTTCAAATCCTCTGCCAATATTTCTCAGCTTCCTCTTTTCCCCTCCCTTAAGGAATGAATAATTTAACTGAAGGTTAATAAAAAATTAGACAGAATGGTACAGTGGTTAAAATCATAAGAATTGGAGTTAGGCTGCTTAAGTTTGAAACCTGGTTATATGACTGACCTTTGGCAAGTGATTTAACCACTTGTGCCCATGCAAGGTGGGGAAATTGATAATACCCATTTCTAGAGTTGCCATTAGGAGTTAATAAGTTGTTACTTATTACATAAAGTACATAGAACAGTGCTTGATACCTGGTATGAGTTCGATTAAGTGTTAGATGCTACTATGTCCTTAGCGTATGATATGGCATCTACAACAGAAAAAAAATGGGCTGTATACATTCATGTTACTACAGCTTAATACCAGTGTGAGAAAAAAAAATGCCCTAGAGGATTCTTGTCACTAAATCAAGCAAGATCTAGAACTCAATTAGAATGCTAAGCTATAAAATCCATTGACTAAACAAATATTTATGAGATGCCTACTATGTGTCAGGGATTGTCATCATGCAGGGAGAATAAAAGCATAAACATATTCAAACCCCATCCTCAAGCAATTCACATTGCAGTAAGAATCAATTAGAATTCAAAGATGACATTGAGTTGTTTATGCCTCCATGGTCCCAAACCTCTGTATATAGCAGTGTGCTAGGACAAAGAGAAGTACAAAAAATGATATTGTGGAATTGTGAACAGGTTGCATAAGTTGGGGGAAGTTATATACAGAGCAGTGGAATGAGGAGGGCCTGGAGACCGATCTATAATAAAAAAAAGAGTACTTCTAAGAAAATAGGCTGCTAGATCTGAGTTTAAAAGATAAGACAGTCATGGCCGGGCTTTGTGGCTCAGCCTATAATCCCAGCACTTGGGAGGCCGAGGCGAGAGGATTGCCTGAGCCCGTGGGTTCAAGACCAGCCTGGGCAACATGGCAAGCCCTCATCTCTACAATAAATCAAAAAATTAGCTGGGTGTGGTAGCGCGCGCCTGTAGTTCCGGCAACTTGGAAGGCTGAGGCGGAAGGAAGTTGCGGTGGCTGGGAGCATGCCACTGCACTCCAGCCTGAGCTACAGGGCGAGACTCCAACCCAAAAAATCAAAAATAAAAGATAAGACAGTCAACTAGGCAAACACAATTGGGGAGCAAGGGATAGGTATTTGCAGGTCAATAAACAAGAAGACATACGGGAGAATGAGATAGCAAGGCCTAGCCTGGGAATCTGTGGGAATAAATATAATGGAAATGCAGAGCGTGTCTGGACATATTGACAGAGTCGAACCATGCAGGGTGGAGTATATCCTGGTGCTGAAGGTCATGGGGCGGCTTTGAAAGATTTGAGCAAAGGGGCCTTTTTATCAGATAGTGTTTTTGAAACATCTGACCCTGAAAACATCCCCATTCCACTCTCAGCCCTCCTTACTCCCTCTCTTCTACTGTTTTCTTCCACAGCCCTCACCACCACCTAACACATTACTTGATGTGTTGGGTGTCAGTCTGCCCCCACCAGATGGTAAACTCCATAAGTGCAGATAGGTAAGAACCTGCCTTAAACATTCAACAAAGAAATAAATAGCTGGCCTATGGTGCAAACTTCATACAACGTCTTACCCTCCAACTCACCTATTTATTTGGTTTCCCTTTCTTCTAGGGAACAAGCTTTTTTGGTGGAATAGCCAACATTTCACAAACATGAGAATTAGAATTTCAAGCAGGATTCTTTTGGTTACTTGTTTTGATTGCCATTGAGAAAAGCCACTTAAACGTGAATAATCCACTCTGGTTGTTTCCTCAAGTAAGGAGGTTAAGCACTAGAGTTATCCAAAAATAGATCTCAAAGGTCGAGTGCTCTTTAAAACAGGTAGAAAGAGCACAATAAAATAGCTTTATTTGACAATATTTTTTAAAAATGTATAAAAACGTATCATTTCTGGGTTTTTTGTTTTTTTGTTTTGCTTGTTTGTTTGTTTTTTGGTGTTTTGTTTTGTTTTGTTTTTTGAGTTGGAGTCTCACTCCTTCACCCAGGCTGGAGTGCAGTGGCACACATGCTCACCACCACTCCAGCATCAACCTTCTGGGCCCCAGCAATCCTTCCGCCTCAGCCTTCCAAATAGCTGGAACTACAGACGCACGCTACCATGCCTGGCTATTTTTTTATTTTATTGTAGAGACGAGGTCTGCCAAGTTGCCCGGGCTGGTCTCGAACCTGCGGGCTCAGGCAATCCACTCGCCTCGGCCTCCCAAAGTGCTGGGATCACAGGTTGAGCCACCGAGTCTGGCCAAAGATGTATCATTTCTATAATTTTTTACTTTAATACCTTTAGAAAGAAATGTAATACAATGATTTCTAAATGAGTACACCTCCAAGACTGTGTGCTTGAATGGCGCTCCTTTTTAATCTCTTAAATGTTCATTAAATTCCTTAAAAGGTATACATGTTTACATATTTAAACAATGATTTAGTCAATTATGTTTAGTGAAGTTTTAACATGGGCATTTCATGGAACTCGTCTAAGACCCATCAGATTTTCCAGACTTAGGCATGTCTTTTGTGTTTCATGACATTTACTTACCACTTGGGAAATAATTCTATTGGATTTCAGTATGCAATATGCATCATGGGTCTAAGCTGCTTTGGGACCTTTATTTGTTTTCTGCCTTTGATCACAGTCTTCTTCCCTGACTCATTTTGAGTAGGAAAGTTCCATGCTTGATTCTGTCAACCCACATCCTGCAGCCCTGAAAGCACAGGATGTAATTTTCTCTTGCCATCTCCAGAGCTTTTCACGCTGCTCATGTCTCACTCTTTGATGACTTCCAAGACCCTGTCTTTCATTGTATCTTTTGAAAGAAGCCAGCTGGGCCTTTCCTGATCACTCCATTGACTGACCCTGGTGTCTGCCATACCTGTACATGACTGATCTCCTTTTACTAAGTCTAGATTTAGTAAACTACAGGGAGCCCACTCTCCATTGTTAGTTCAAAGTGGTCCCCTACTTACATTGCTGTCACTGGCTTAATATTTAGGGAGTTACTTAGACTTCGCATCCTTGGGAAATAGCTTGACTGGAATGTGATCTTCAGAGTTTAAAATTCAATCCATTGCTTGTTGTGACTCAGAAGAAATTACTATTCCCACCCAGAAGAAAATTCTTCTAAAATAACTACCCCTTAAAAAAGATAAATTTACAAAAACTTGTCATTTTTCAAAGCCAAGCAAATACTTTGAATATTTTTGCTGAAAGACTCTAAAACGTAATATGCGTCTTAAATGTTGAATTTTTAAAAATAGGTTTTTAAATGTAATCCTGTAAATTAAAAATGATTTAAAAAGGAAAAGGAAAAGATTCGAGGCAAAGGCAGAACTCCAAAGAATAAATGAGGAGTACCTTACATTTTACAGTGATATTAAATGATGGTGCTTATGTAACCTTTGAAGTGTCAGGAACTGAGAAGGTTCTGAGATGTTTAGCTTACTTTTGTAAGTTAACAAGTTAACCACAGTTCCATAAATGTTGTCAGAAGATACAAGACTACTGGATCAGAGACAAAGGACTCTATCATTCCCAGCACAGCAAGCAGTAACCTTTGCCCCCCGTGTCCCACGGGAGTGACACAGGTAGACCTAGGTGGGTGCTGCACACACAGTCGGTCTGTGTCACAGCAGAGGAATTCTCAGCTTACGAAAACCCTAATCTCATAAGAGGTTGCTAACAAATCTATGCAATGTTTTCCAGAGGAAGCTATTATCTTTATTACCCTAGTCATGAAGAAAATCTGTCCTCTATCCCAAAGGAATCTTTATCTTTCAAGGCTGTTTGTATGCATGCATAGAAAACAGCCTTTAAAAGGTAGCCTGGAACAAAAGCTACCACAAGATGAGCAAATATGCTATGAAGAATGAACCTAAGCGGGGCTCGGTGGCTCAGCCTGTAATCCCGCGCCTTGGGAGGCTGAGGTGAGTGGATTGCCTGAGCCAGCGGGTTCGAGACCCGCCTGGGCAACTTGGCAAGACCTCATCTCTACAATAATCAAAAATCAGCCAGGCGTGGTAGCGTGCGCCTGTAGTTCCAGCTACTTGGAAAGCTGAGGCGGAAGGATCGCTGGAGCCCAGCAGGTCGAGGCTGCAGTGGCCGGGAGCGGCCACTGCACTCCAGTCTGAGCGACAGAGCGAGACTCCAGCTCAAAAAAAAAAGAATGGACCTAAACAATACCCATACACTGCTGCTGTTTTTGAAAATATACAAGCTTAGCTGAAATTTAGTAGAAATTCTCACTCAACTTTATAAAACTTCAATGCAGAGTTCAGCAAAGCACAAGCATAATTACCACTAATGCAACAAATATTTTGAACTTCAAAACCAGCAAATAGTTATTATCAGCAACAGAAAGTATGAAGCTTATATACATACCCTTTTGCATACAGCACAACATAAATTTATTCCATAAGACAGGATGTACAAGTAGTCTAAACAACCTGACATTAAGGAATAAAACTTCCTATGGACTAATGTAAATGAACAATAATGACAATAGTGAATATTTTTACAATTATGTAAATTTCTAGGGGTAGTGTTTTTACCATTATATGGGAGGTTGAAGGAAAAATCTACTACATTAAAATTAAAGTGAAGTATATTAAAATTAAAGTGAAGTACAAAATGATGGTTTTCTACCTTTTCCTTACTCTTCATAACTCGAAGGCCACCTGTAGTCTTCTCATTCTTGGCTAACACTTCTCTTACTGCACTGAGAGAAAAAGAACTGATTAAAAGAGAATCATCTCATTTCCTACCACCAAATCTGCAACCCACCTACCTAAGTCCGTATCTTTGGTCTTCCTTCCTATTAAACTGACTTAACTCTTCCTCCTCTCTTCTAAGGCTATTTTTTACCTCAACCTCACCCCTTTTGAGCTTCTTCAGACACTTTTTCTTGCAATCATCCCCTCTCTCTGTCTTGCACCCTCGATCCCCTCCTAGTTACTGGCTCATTCTTATCAGCCTGTGAATATGCTACAAAAAAGAAAAACCTCCCTGGACCTCCTGTCCTTCTTCAGCTATCCCTCTATTCCCTAACTCCTCTAAAGAGTTCTTTAAGTAGTCATTGTCTCCACTTCTTTACCTCCTTGTCATCTCGCTCAGTTATCCTTCCATTCCCACCACTCCCCTGAGACTGCTGTTGTCTAGGGCAACATTTGTAGGTAGCATATAAAATAAAATCCCAGCTCAAGATGCAAGATTAATATTCAGTAGACAATTCTACTAGAAAAACATAACAGTCAAAAATCTAATTTATAAAATACCGACAAGAGTTTTTTCTACCTCACAGGATTTGTTGTGACATCCATGCAAGTAAATGTCTTTATAAGCCACAATGCACCACACACAAAGGTACTGTAATTTTCTAGGCTATGAATCAAAGGCATGGATTTTGGTAGTTCTTATTAGGCCCTGATGTAACCCAAGGAAATAGAAAATAATAGACTGTCCACAGATATTTTTTGAACAAATGAATGAATAGGAACACTTGGTTTGGAAGATAGTTCTGGTTGGAAATGAGCAGAAGCACTCAACTAGAGTTAAAGAACACAGCAACACCTAGAAAATATAAGCAGAAAAAACAATTCCTCCTGTAACAAAATTCAAACCTCCCCTCAAATTAGCTAACACCTTGAAAAACTAATCAGCCTTCATTTTGTTCAAGAAATTATCTGAGCCTTCAAAGATAACTAGCCTTCTTGTCTAAGTTTCTATTTGGCTAAAGAATATAGCCACACAGCCAATAAAGATAACAAATATACACATAAAATGTGCTTTTTTTCTACTTAACCCAGATGCAAACATCAAGGCTAGGCAATGCCATCAACTAAAATATCTCATGTAAAACATGA
The DNA here is from genome assembly GCA_963574415.1 of Tarsius wallacei. Lineage (NCBI taxonomy): Eukaryota > Metazoa > Chordata > Mammalia > Primates > Tarsiidae > Tarsius > Tarsius wallacei. The sequence goes on from CAUYQG010148774.1 coordinate 17,149, forward strand.
TAATCTCAGTAAAAATGTATTTCATATCATCTGCTAAATCATTGCTTTAGGATATTGCTAAAAATAAGCTGAGGACTACCTTGAGACCCAGAGCTATGTACCCTACTATAGCTTACTTTGCAAAGGCACACTTAAAGTATTATGGTCTCCAATCTGTAAAATAATTAATTTTTGTGACTCATATTATGATATTCTTCCAGACTTTGAAAGCTTTTCCATAGAGTCTAATGAAGAACTTGGAGGCATGACTGGTTAGCATCAGATAGAAAGTAAATGTGCTCATTTGTATACCTAACCCTGAATTGTACCCCACATATTTAAAATTTTAAAAAAGAAAGTAAATGTGCTGTTTTTAGATATTTGCTTCCAGGTTGGCCAACATCAGTCTTCCACATAACAGTTTATGTGAGAGAGTAAAAAAATCTTAAGAGCAGCCCTGCTGCCAGAGTAAACAGTGTCACAAACCAAGAAAATTTAAAGCATATGCTTTATTGTCAGGTTTAACTTATTTTACAAACCCAAACCGTCATCCAGTTTCTAAAAACCCATTTCTGTTTCAATAATTTGCATTTAATCATGAAAATAAAATAAATATTTTGTGCCCAGAAATATTCGATCACTACAATTTCTGCCAAAGGAGTCAGCTTTTCAATGTACTAAATAGGAAATGGTTGGAGGAAGTAACAATAATAACAGAGAAACTTCACAGATAAATACTAACGAACCATTGTCAGAAAAGAGCTAGGTAAGACACATTCTATTTCTTTCTAAACTAGAGACGCACAAGTGTGTACCGAAGATATAACATGATGGATTGTTTTGCCAATATGTTCTGCCTTCTTATATATCTTATATACCACTCTCCTAAGTTATACTGTATAAATTTTCAAGAGATGGATAATTATACTTGAAAAATATCAAAGTAAAATAAGCAATTACAAAGATTATAAAGTGAAAATTATCCCAATAGTTTTAAGTATATATTTCTATAGAAATGTTACTAAATAATTAATATATTTATATCTTATTCATTCTCTATACATCTATGTATATTTAAAGACTAGACTAAAATATACTGTAAGCTATATTTTATGTGGCTATGCTGCAGTAACAAAAAATCCCCAAGTTTTGTTATTTGTAATAATAAAGTTTTAATTCTTGCTCTCATTTCATGTCAGCTGTAGCTCTGCTTCAAGTATCTTTTTTGTTCTACTATTTTGTCTGAAGGAACAGCCATTTTTGGTTTCCCCCCACCCCCTGCTTTGGTAGTTTGTCCTTTATAAGGTCAAGAGAAAGAAAGCCAAAGAGAAACCATGTGATGACTTTTAAAAGTTGTGTTGAGAAGTAGCATTTCATTTGCAACACGTCTCATTGACCACGCTGGATTCCATGGACAAGACAGACTTCACCAAAGCCAGAGGAACAGTCCTTTTACAGAGCGGTCCCCATGCATTATATGAAGGATTGGTGAATAAGAGGGGGAAAATATTGTACAATTTACCGAAATAACCATTCTCTTTTGGCAGCAGTATTAGGACTAATTTTTTTTCTCTTTATACTTCTATATATGTTACTTTTCTGTATAATGAGCATATGTTACTTTTAAAAGTAAAAAACATGAATGTCAAGTGTCACACGTAAAAATGAAATCTATTGTATCATAGCACATATTCACCTCCCACTCTACTTCCCTTCTCATTGAGTTATATCCTGTCATCCATGGTGAAGTGTGTTCTGATGTATCATTGGCTATGGGTGTTGATCTGTTTGGTCTGTCCATTCTTTCTGACCAAGTCACATGTAGACTTCCTGTTAATATCACAGAGCCCTACAAAACAGACCTATTAACAATACCAATCACATTAGTGAAGAGTGGATATTGGTATGTAGCCCAGGGGTTCCCAACTCAGGACAATTTTGTTTCCCACAGGTTATTTGACAATGTCTGGAGACACTTATGCTTTTACACCTTGAAGGCATGGGGTGCTTCTGGTATCTAGTGAGGTGGAGGCCAGAGATGTTGCCAAGGGCAGCCCTCTCAACATAAAATAACCTGGCTCAAAATATTAAGTACCAAAGTTGAGGTGCCATGTGGTAATTTCTACTTAAAAAGAAGACTAGGAATCTTGCAAGTGCTTTGACACCCAAGATTGTTGGCTCTCAGACATGGATGGTGATTTTCTAAGAGGTTGGCAATCATACAAATATCATCTATGACTGAAAATGGTGCCATGAACTGGATTTATTGACCAATCAAAGCAAACAATCGTGTATATTAAATTAATATTTTAAATAATTTGGAAATAATGTCTGGGTGGTGACTGTGAGACTGAATCTTGAGAGAAATTGTTCTGGTATTTTGCACAGGAAATTGTTGCTGACAAGATGAGGAGTATTTGGAAACAAGCAAGGAATGTTGTGACGGTTTGTCAGTCATGAGTAACTTCCAGTCATACAATTATTCCCATCATTTGTGTACATGTCTGTCACTTTCCCTTCATCTGTTTTATATTTGGGAGATGGAGGAGAACAGGGGTGACATCACCACAACATTTAGAGGTATCTTATAACATTTGTATTACACATTCTGTTGTCAAGGGCTATTAATGGACTACAATCTTGATTCCAAATTTAAAACAAATGTCGCATGAGTGTCTCAATTCAAGAGATTGTTTTATAAAAGTTTCTTCCTATAAAAATTACTTTGAAATAATTAAAATATGACGTGTGCTCTCTTTACTTCATCTTGACCTATCCTTCCCTGTTCCTTATGCAAGAAACTCCCTCTCACCAAAACTCAGGGCCCTCTTTCTGCCATCTGCCTTATGCAAGAATTTCACATCCTCACAAAATATCCACTCCTTCCTACCTTGTATGTGAATCAGGATTGCCATCCCTCTAACACTTCCCATTACATCACGGTGTTGAAGTTTGTCTTCCTATTAAATTATGGCTTCTAAAAAAGAGACCTCTTGTAATCTCTCTTTGTAACCCAGAGATTTACTTAATGTTCAGTATGTGGAAGAGGTCAACAAGTGATTATATGTTCATGAATCCCCTCAATGATCAATTTATTTGTAAAGAAGAAGAAAAATGAATTTGAACTATTTTTTATATTATGAGAAAAATGGCTAACCTTTCAAAAGAGCACAAATGACGACTCAAAGGAATAAATATCTAATAGTAAAGTTCCAGCCAGAGAGAGAGTCAAACAGGAAAGAAATTTTGGGACAAGAGAGGCCTCCTCAGTTCCTCAATTCATGACTCAAAGCTAATGGCCTACTCATCACCAAGCCCTGCTCTACAGCAAAGAACTAAAGCTGCATCTGTCACATAGCCCACTAGCTGAGCTCTCGAAACGGAGATGTTTTTTCTTAAAATTATAGCTGATGAAATTCTAAAACATAATGCAGTAAAATGACTGAAAAAAATGTTTAGCTGCATGTGAACATTACCCGCTCAATTTAGGAAATATTTATTATTGATATTTTTGAACAAACACCTGAATAGTGAGAATTTGTCTCAATTCCAGTTTATTAACTTTGTATATATTTTTAAAAATAGTATACATTGATTGCTTCTTTTATTTGTTCAGGTTCAACTTTTATTTGACATTTCAAACACATGCTCTGGCAATAATCGTCATCTTTACCCCCTTGTCGCCCTTAGATCTTAATGGCTACACTTTATATTTGGAGTTCTTGGTGATAGTCGATTTAGCATTTTATTGTACACTTTCTTATACTGATTGCAAATACTTTCTTATAAGTGCCATCTCTTCCATTGAAAGTTCCTTGAGGGAGAGGTTTGGTTGCAGACAGGTATCCAGTTTACAGATGGGTTGTGTTTCCAAGGTCATAAATGTTTTCAGCAGATATTTATTGATTACCTATCTCACACCAGACTCTGTACTAAACATTAGGAATAAACACAGTTACTTAATTGGAAGTTGTTGTTTTTTTTTAACTCAGAATATATTTTTCCCATAAAAGCAGTACTTTAAAATGAGGTTAAATTCCCAGATGATCCCCACAATTCAATTTTATATATCACATGGTTCTATTGCTTTTATCCTTTGCTCCCAGAAGAAAATTTAAGTTATAGAAAATGTTTTCCACAAATGGCAGAAAACAAACTGTGTTTCAATATTGCAATGAACAGAAGAGGAGCTGACTATATCACTGCCCTTCCCACTCCTATGGTGAACCTGACTCTGAGACAACAGCATGTGGCATTGTCCTGACTGCTCTCACTAGTGCAAAGGCAAACCAGACTGAAGAGAAAGATTCTCTACCATGTTTGAGAAAGAGGATATTTTTCCTCTCTCTACCACTAGAAGTGACCCAAGAAGGAATAGTCCTGACTACTGCTGGCTGTTCTGTTAAACTCAGGAGAAGAAATAGCTTGAATAGTTGCCGGCAGAGTGTGAGAGACACAAAGAACGCTGGCCCTTGACACTGCATTCATGATACTAAACTCACCACCCCTGAAGCCTGACTTCCTTCTGGGATTTCTGGGATGTCATATAATAATTTTCCTTTATTTTAATCCAATTTATGTCAGGTTTTTATTACTTGCAGCTAAAACTGTCCGAAACAACCCAATGTCAAGCCTATGGGAATAGGGAACACTGTACTCTTCTATTCTTCTTATTCAAATCCTGGCAATAAAAGTTCATCTATAATTTCCAAAACTTAGTTTTTTCTGAGACATCATTGGGTTTATAAGTCATCTTCCTGCTAATGGAAGAACCACTCTTGATTATTGTTAGAGCCCTTTGTGCCTCACTTTTTCCCCAAACCAGGAAGAAAAAAAAATCTTCAGATACTAAACGAGGCAAATGGCATGAAGCCCAGAGACAAGCTATTTTTCTTTTTCCACTTCAAATGATGCTCAAATCTCAGCCAGTTTCTTTTCAACGATTCAGCACCACATCTAAAAATCTAAACCTGTGCTGTATTGGTAGTTTTCCTGAATTCCAAATTACCCTGAACACCCGTTCCTAATCATGGAGATCTTGATTGGAACTAAATTTGTTCTCTGTGTGGAAATCACTCATGTTCCAAAAGCAGTTTCGTCTCTGGTCAAATTAGCTGTGTAAATATTACAAATAAAAATATATGTAGGGGCAAGTGGATTACAAAAAGGCATTTCCTTATAAATGATCCATGTGACCCCAAATTAGAATGTGTCTTGCAAATAGGGAGAGCCTGGGAAAGATTATTAGACCATAGCAACTGGTACCTATAAACTGCTCCAGACTTGTAGACCAAATTGTCACCAATGTAAAGCTTTAAAAAAAAAAAGAAACAAAAAGAAAGAAAAAGAAAGAAAAAGTGAAAAAAAAACACACACACATGGGAAAAAACATGAGAAAGAGAGAGGGAGAAAAGTTTTAGATATGATATCTTAAAACCCTAAAATGCAAACTGGATTTTGAAAAACGGGGTGGTGGGGGTGGACTGTGAAGAATGCACAGATTGAGAATTCCCTTGGCTTTTTTCAAATGTCTGCCTTCAGTGTGTTTACATTCTTCTGTAAACAGTTTAATCCATCCTTTCACAATTTTTTAGCAAATTGTGTATTTAAGTTTGTGTAGTGCTTAGAAAGTGAATAAACAAAACATGCCCAACATCTTTTACTATTATATTAAGCCAAGAGAGAGTCTTTAATGTGGTGCTGTCTTCTTTTATGAAGATAGCTAACCACATTATAAAAGGCTTGAAGGCATAAAAATACAGATTTATCATGACATGGCATTCTGCAACTTTCCTGGGGAAAATCCTATTTATCCTGTGCATGAGTAGGAACCATGAGACAAAGCTGCGAAATCTTGGACGTCAAGTCTCAATTCAGAGGAAAGATAAGAAATACAGTCATTCGTTTTTCCTTGTCTCCTTCCATTATAATAATCACTTGGAATTTGTTCGTTTGATCTTGGTCTAAGGAAAAGAAGTAAACAAATCTTGCTAACAGTTCAACCTGCTCAAAACCAATGCTACACCTATCCGGTGTTGAACTCTCAGGCAACAATGATTATATTTTGATGCTATAATATTCAGTGAACCCTACAGGCTAAAGGAAGAATATTGTGTGTGTGTGAGTGTGCGTGTGTGTGTGTGTGTGTGTATACTTTTGAATAAGTACGAAATATATGTTTTATACCATTTAGATATTGTTAAATAAAAATATTGCTATGAACAGCATTCACTATTGATGACAAGTAGTGAATTGATTGTGACTCAGAGTGAATGCTCCTCCAAGAAATAAAAACATGAATCCAAATTCTACTTCGACACTTACTCAAAATAGTTGTTAGGTTTTACCTGTTACACGAATCAATAGTTTGTAGATTACCACATGAAAAATTGTGCATACTTGAATTAGACACTAATATTAAAATAGCTACCATATAAAAATAGACATCATCAAAAAATTACTCAAAATGAAACTGCTTGAAAAAGGATTCTGTGTGTGTGTGTGTGTGTGTGTGTTTGCTTTTTCAGAAGGATGAGGCATCTGTAAATAAATGTGAACAAGGAAAGACACTTCTTCTTGGCTATACCACATAAAGTCTTCATTTGTATTTTTTATCCAAGTATTTTATATTATATCAAACCTTCTCAGTCTTCGTTTCAAATGCTCTCCCAGCCTCCATTAATCCAGTGTATTTCCCACTAATTCCAAGCCTTCCCCTCTACTCCAGTCTTTAAGTTTATCCCTCCAGATTCCATGCTCAGTTCCACTGTGATTATAGTGATGGTGATTTTGTTCTTGCTTGAGAAAGCTGGAAAGTTCAGCATCACCTCCCACCACGCTTTCTTACTTGCCCTGATTCTTCATTTTAACTGCTTCCTATTCCCTCGCTCCTCTGTAGCAATTGAGTCTGACTGATATCTCTCACATCTCTCCACTACAAAATCACACATAAACGAGTCCACGGCAATTCAGCTCTTACTTGCCTGATTTGCTAGTGCCCACATTCTTTTCCTAACCACACTGTAGACCTCCTGAGAGCAAGCACCGTGGTCCTGTCAGCATAATGATGTAATCTACCAAAGTGTATTCAATGACCAATTCTTCACAATTCTATTTTTTATAAATCCTAGCTACACAAACCTATCCTACAATATACTTTAATGGAAAAAAGCAATAGCAGAATAGTATACTAGAGTATATTATAGAATATGATTTGATTTGTGTTTAAAAAAATGTTTTTACATATGTTTGTATAGGTTGGAAAAGTTCTGAGAGATGCACCCCAAACTGAACAGAGTAATTACATCTAAAGAACAAATAGGTAAGCAGGGCTTTGGCAAGATGGCAAGAAGCAGTAGCGGTTATAAGAGGCTTTCACTTTTTAAAATTGTAAAATTTGTTTTTATATAATGAGCATTATTATTTTTATAATTTCCAAAACTTGAAAAAGAAGAGAATTAATAAGCACAAACATTATATCAAGGGATTCACCTCAGCTTTTACGAATACATCATGTTTTGGGGGGTTTTGGGGTTTTTGTTTTGTTTTGTTTTGTTTGAGTTGGAGTCTCACTCTCGCCCAGGCTGGAGTGCAGTGGCACACTCACGGCCACCCCAGCATTGACCCGCTGGGCTCCGGCGATCCTTCCACCTCAGCCTTCCAAATCAGCCAGGTGTCTGCTACCACGCCAGGCTAATTTTTGATTTTTTATTGTAGAGATGAGGCGCCGCCAAGTTGCCCGGGCTGGTCTCGAACCTCCAGCCTCAGGCAATCCCCTCACCTCAGTCTCCCAAAGTGCTGGGATTACAGGCAGAGCCACCAATCCCGGCCAATATATCGTGTGTTTAGAGGTTTGACTCAGTACCATCACCTTATACTATTTGAGGTTTGTTCGATGGCAAGGGTTCTCAAACTTTGCCAGGCATCAGAATCTCATGCCAGTCTTGTTCAAACAGATTGTCAGCCCCACCTCTAGAGTTTCTGATGCAGTAGATCTGAGATGTGGCCCAAAATGGTGCATTTCTAAGTCCCCAAGTGATGGTGATGCTGAGGCTGCTGGTCCAGGAACCATTTTGAGAACCACTTTTCTGTGGGTACTGAGGCTCATTTTTGTCCATTACTTTTTAAATAGCAAGGAGACTCTTTTTCCTGACTTAAAGCCTCTAGCCATTTTTAAAATTTTTTTAATTTTATTTTAAAGATGTGGGGTACAATCAAGGACTAGGTATACAAGTGGACATCATACAGGTAAAGTTTGGGCTTCCCTGTGGTCCCCACTTTGCCTGGCTTGAGATCCGTTATTAATGTTTTGTCTCCCTGCCACCCCACCTCACCCCATCCCTGCAGTATTCTGCTACTGCCAATCCTTTCTTATAGTATTATGGTAAATGTTCAAGGTCTGCTTATGCGTGAGAACATGTGATATTCTGTTCATTTCTGCGATAGATCATAAAGACTCTAAATCCATCCAAGTTGCTGTGAAGTCCATATGTTGTCCTTATTTATGGTTGTATAATATTCCATCGTGTATACGTACCACATTTTTTATCCAGTCCAGTTTCGTTGGGCCACATAGTTGTTTCCATGTTTTTGCTATTGTGAATAGTGCTGCAACAAACATGCATGTGCAGGTATCTTTTTTTGTAGAATGATTTGCGTTCCTCTGGGTATATTCCCAGTAGGGGGATTGCTGGGTCATATGGAAGGTCAATGTCTAATTCTTTTGGAAATCATCACACTGTTTTCCAAAGAGGCTGCAGTAGTTTGCATTCCCACCAGTAGTGTAGAAGTGTTCCTTTTTCTCCACATCCTCACCAGCATCTGTTGTTATTTGTTTTATTAATGATAGTCATTCTTACTGGGGTTAGGTAGTATCTCAATGTGGTTTTGATTTGCATTTCTCTGATGATTAGTGAGGTTGAGCACTTTTTCATGTGTCTGTTGTCTGCCCATATATCTTCTTTTGAGAAGTGTCTATTCATGTCTTTGGCTCACTTTTTAATGGGGTTGTTTGTTTTTTTTCCTTTTGGCACATTTGAGTTCCTTGTAGATCCTGGGTGTTAGGCCTTTGTCAAATACACAGTTGGCAAATGTCTTTCCCCATTCTGTGTGCTGTCTCCCCACTTTCTTGATGTTTTTTTTTTTTGCTTTGCAGAAGCTATTCAGTTTGGTGAGGTCCCACTTGTCAATTTTATCTCTTATGGCATGGGCACTTGGGGTTTTTATCAGGAATTGGTTGCCAGCTCCAACTTCCATAAGGGTATCTCCTGCATTTTCTAAGATTCTTATAGTTTGAGGTTTTACTTTTAGGTCTTTAATCCATTCCGGGTTGATTTTTGTGTATGGTGATAGGTGGGGGTCTTGTTTTAATCTTCTGCATGTGGTCAGCCAGTTTTCCCAATACCATTTACTGAATAGGTTCTCCTCTCCCCAGTGGTTGATGGTGGAGGGTTTGTCAAAGATGAGTTGTTTGAGAAATTGTGGTTTTGCTTCTGGAATCACTATCCTGTTCCATTGGTCTATATGCCTGTTCTTGTACCAATACCAGGCTGTTTTGATTATTGCAGCCTTATAATAAAGTTTAAAGTCTGGGAGTGTGATACCTCCTGCTTTGTCTTTTTCACTGAGGATTTTTTTTGCAAGTCGTGGTCATTTATGTTTCCATATGAATTTCTGTATTGTCATTTCCAGGTCTGAGAAGAATGATGTTGATAATTGAATGAGCACTGCATTGAATCTGTAGATTGCCTTTGGTAGGGTGGACATCTTAACAATGTTGATAGCCTACAGCCATTTTGATTCAAATAAAATTGATGTAAAGCTGATCAGCCAAAATCTCTGGAGCTTTATGGTTCCTGGGATTTATTTATTTTTTTCTTTACCTGACCAATTTCTTTGCCTTACTACAATCAAAATTACTGAATTAACATTCACCTCCTCATCCCCTTTAATTTCTTGTCAATTAACTAAAAATAAAAATCCTTGAAAGCATATGAGTAGGTTAAAAAGGAAAAGGTTCTTTTTAAAAAAAAAAAAAAAAAAAAGCACTCCTGAAAACAACTTATCATTCTCATCATCATCTACCTAATCTCATAGAGATCACTTGTGAATATAAGTGCTTGAACTCAGCAGCACTAAAGAGTCTGAAAGGTTTTATAATCGATAGAACAATTTCATTCCAAAATGAATTGTAGCTCATTTGATGATATAATTGGTTGGAACATGAAAATCGTGTATTCTGGTTATGTTCTCAAGAAGATTCTATTGACTTAAATGTTTGATGAGTTAGCATTTACAAGACACCTGATATCAATAGGTTAAGAACATACCAGTTGCTCAGGAGAACAGCTTTTCCTGGACTAGGCTTAACAGAAATATCTCTTTGGGGACTCATAATAAAGATGCTGATGAACAACATTTTTTTTGAGTTGGAGTTTCACTTCTGTTGCCCAGTTGGAGTGAAGTGGCATGCTCATAGCCACCGCAGCCTCGACCTGCTGGGCTCCTGCGATCCTTCCACCTCAACCTTCCAAGTAGTCAGATCTACAGGTGTACGCTACCATGCCCGATAAGTTTTTTTTAAAATTAGTGTAGAGATGATGTCCTGCCAAGTTGTTCAGGCCGTTTTCAAACCTGTGGGCTCAGGCAATCCCCTCACCTCAGCCTCCCAAAGTGCTGGGATTACAGGCTTGAGCCACCACGCCCAGTCGAACAAAATTCTTAAGAGCATCACAACCATTTTCTATGACTGCCTCTCCCTGCCTGCCTTGATGCCAGCCAAGGGCATAATGCCAAAGGCAGTTCAGCAAAAGCAATTCCACGATGGGCCAAAACAATTTGGTCAAAGTAGGTAGCTGTCTGGGAGACAGGCAAATATTAGAAAAAACTGGAGGAGTAGATGGAATGCATGCCCTTTTGGCGTTGCTCTCCAAATATTAGTTCTTGAGGCAAAATCAACGATAAGAGCAGGGCAGCTGGAAAGGGAGTGAGAAAGTGGTGGGGCACGCCCAGTGGGATGGGGGGCATACGTGCTGCTAGAGTTGCTGGCGTGGTCGTGGGTGGTATTGTTGCTGGTGGAGGTATTGTGAAGTCAGCAGCTTGGAGTGAGAGAAGGAATGATTTCTTCCTCTACTTGTCATCATTTTGCAAATACGCAGGCAACCCCGGCCTTTCCTGCAATCACCGTTAGGCACTGGGCACCAGCTGTGCATATTCGCCACTGGAGAACTGCTACGTTTCAAGCTGGCTGGGTGGGTTTGCTGCTGATGAAGTGGTTGATTTTCTGTTGACCTGCATGCTAAGCCCAAGTCCCATCCCTCCAGAAGAGTTTTTGCTGTGTAAACCCCACGGACTGTGAGGTAACTGAAAAGACATCTTGCAATGACTATTCCTGGCACTTACAAATTCTTTATGTTGACCTTTACAGGGAGGCCTAAAGACCTACTCCGCGTGTATTTCAATACAATCACATGCACTCTGAGAAACCCAGAGAGAAAAGAAAGAAATGCTGTACTCTATCACTGTTTACATACATTATAAAAACACTTAAACTCTGTGTATGCTGTGGAGTAGAGAGGTGGGCGGATGTCCAAGAAGGACTGTCTGTCTTTGTAAATAAAACATAAGTAGATCCAGAAGTGCCTGTGAAGAGGGACCAAGAACAAGATACTACCAAATTGTGTATCATAAAGCAGAACTACCTTTTGGCCACCCTTTCAATTCCTCCTTCTCAGTCAGATGGTTCCACACAGGGAAATGAAATGTTCAATAAATAGGGACCTGCAGTTATCAAGAGAGACAGCCTAGCTGTTCCATTGGTGCATCAGGAGAGGACGGGCTCAAACGCCCAAACTGACGGCTGAGGTCTTAAATACTCCCTTTCCTCTGGGAAAGCTAACTGAAGGCTTTCCTTAGGGTCTGGTTCTCTTTCCAAGTTCTACTTTCCTAATAGCTCCCCTTTCTTTCCAAGATAATCAAGAAATAAGAGTTTCTTAACTTTTTTATTTGGGAAATTTGAGAATCAATTTGAATGTGAGAAGTTTGAATTGGAGGCACAAAGCATTCCAGGAAAAAAAAAAAAAAAAAAGATTCAACTTACTGCTCTGGGAAGCCAAAGTAAGAATCGATTTTTGTCTTGTTAAAGTCCTATGAGTTCGATTTTAGCTTGAGATAAAATATATATTTATTGTATGTACCAGCAGACATGGAAATTAGACACTGAATTAAGTTTTTAAATGATACTAGAAAACTCTACTCAAAGAGAGTCAAACAAAAGTTAACTCTGAGAAGACATGTTGGTCCTTTTATATATTGTGTAGTAAAAATGTCAAAGCAAAATAATGGAACATTTGTTATTAAGTTATACTTTGTCAAGAGCTTATTTCTCTTAAACATTTCAAATAGAATCTTATTAACTCAAAATTTCATTTTAGCAGTATAAGTTCCTGAAAGTTGGAAAACTTACCCCATTCTTATTGCCTCTTACAGAAACCTGGTGCAAAACACAAACTTTAAAGTCAAACTGCCTATGATTATTCCTGGCTATGCAATTCTTTTGCTGTTGGAGCAAAAGAGCTAAATTATTTATGCCTCGGCTTCCTTCCCAATAAATGAAGATAATAAGAGTGACTGCTTCACAGATCAGTCAGTGGTAAATTAAGTATTTTAACTCATGTAAAGAAATCAGGGCCGGGCTCGGTGGCCAAGCCTGTAATCCCAGCACTTTGGGAGGCCGAGGCAAGTGGATTGCCTGAGTCTGTGGGTTCGAGACCCACCTGGGCAACTTGGTGAGACCTCATCTCTACAATAAATCTGAAATTAGCCAGGCATGGTAGCACACACCTGTAGTGCCAGCTCCTTGGAAGGCTGAGGCGAAAGGATCGCCGGAGCCCAGCAGGTCGAGACTGCGGTGGCCTCAGGAGCATGCCACTGCACTCCAGTCTGGGTGACAGAGTGAGACTCCAACTCAAAAAAGAAAGAAAGAAAAAAAGAAATTAGAACAATGCCTAGCACATGCTCAAAAATTACTATTAATACAAAAAATATATATTCCTTAGACATTGCATTTCTTTGTAATCCATTTTGTGTGTACACATACCTTATTTATTTCCACATTTGTGTTGTTTGACCACAAATTTTTAGTATACCTAAGACTGCAATACTTAAATCAGATGACAAAATAATTTATGAGAAATCAAGATTTTTAGGTTAATAGCAAATGTGCATTCCCCGGAGGCCCTGACCTTAGCCCTTGGGCCCTAAGATGTCCAAAGTAAAAGCTTTGATCCTTAACACAAGAAGAGCCATATACAATTTTATAAACTGAAAAGGTAGACAAATGGACAATTTTTTTTCAATAATCTTGTTCACAATCACAAAATTCCTTAAACTGACCTCTAAACCCCCACCCCCAACAATGTCCGGTGGAGCAGAAAATAAATACAATAATAAGAAGCACCGCAATTGAAAAGTGATTGGATAAGATGGGGCTTTTCTGATCACTTTCACTTCCTGGTTGTTAGACATTCATCCAAATATTATTGCTGTCCCCCTGTTCTCCCCTCCTCCAAAGGGGAAATAAAAAGTTCCCACAGGTGGAAAATTGCTTCTGGCATTAATCCTCCTAGCTGAGATCAAGAAAATGGATATCAATAATCTCTTTTAGAATAGCTGCCATTATTCATTTTAGTGCCATGATGAAAATGCATAGGGGAAAAAAAAAAGACTTTTTGGACACTTTGAAAGAAACTCACGAAGAAATAAAATGAATGAGCATATCTATGCATACTAAAATTCCAATTTCATCCAACTTGATTACAAAGCAGACTCAAGGCCCCTTTTTTCTTAAAGTATTTTATTCCCTTGAGGGCTTTGCCAGAAGGCAGGCTCCTAAGTTATCAAACTCAGAATTTTCCCCAATTCCTTCTTTTTCCAGTTTGCTTCTTGCGGTTAGCTCTATTACTAACTTATAGCGATAAACACCTGGAGTCCATCAAAAACAAAGAGAGGCTTATTCAGTGGGTACAGCCCTGCCTGGTGAACACCCTGAGCAGAAACAAACTACATAATATAAGACTTGAGCAGGAATATGTTTTTTATGATGTGCCAGCATAAGGGGGATCAAAGGCTACAGCCAAATAAATAGCAACTGGGCACCAGCAGAGGAAACATATTTAGACTTTTAAATAATCAAAAACAAACCCAAAGAACACTAACACCCTCCACGTTCGGCAGTCATATTTTCCCTCTTTTTAGACGTGGCTTAAGCCTGTCAAGAGTTTTTGAAGCTAATCACTGATCCTAAAGATGAATCCTGCCTTTCAATAACCAAAAACACTGGGTGTGAATTGACTCTTCACCCACCCAGCCTCTTCATGCCAATCCCCTCCTCCTTTCTATATTGGCCTATTATTAAATTTACCTTGGCCACATTATGGAATTTGCCTGCTGACATTAACCCATTCATTGAGCTTGACTCCTCCTTATCTGAAACATCTCTAGACCAACTGAAACAATCTGTCTGTCATCCACTGATTGGCAGGGGAAATTTTTCCAGGTGGCACGACTAGCTCCCTCCCAACAAATCAACAACCTTATTTTAGCCTGGCAGAATGAGCTCAAGAAGACCTGAGTAGCCAGCATTCAGTGCCATGCTTAGTACCTGCAATGTGTTTACATAAACAATTGTGAAAGATTAGCAGCACTGAAAAAAAGTTGAGGGTGGGGGCCCAGTGTCAAGGGGAGGAGGTAGATATGAGAGCCGAGAATTGACAGGCTCACCCCTGAGGGCAAAAAGCTACATCTGTATTTGATTTGTCAGGGATTTACATTAGTGAAACTTTAACTCTGCAGATGATACATAAGATTACACTTACAGAACAAGCTTATGCAAATATAGCTTAAACTCCATGGTATGTGGCCCAGACAGTGAATTTGGCAGATTTCATTGAGTCTGGTGGCTGGATCTAATAAATTCATTTACATGAAGGATTAGGACATCTGGAAAAGTAGCATGGTGGTTTATTGAAACATAAATAACATTAATTGAAAGGTTACAGGTATGCAAAACACTTTATGCAGTCGATGCAAAATGTTATAAAGCCGCTTCCCTATTCGAATAAAGCAAAAGAGAAAAATATCTTGCTAACATAAACAGAAAAAGGTAATTTCCAGGATCTAACTTAAATGCCACTTTAGATAGTGAGAGCGAGAGAGGTAACCCATTTCTTCATCTTGCCTTGGTACTGAACCCTCTCTTCCACATCTGCACTGGGCTGGCCTCCTGATATACATCTTGGGCACTAATTAGTAGCAAGGTAGTAACATAATTAAATTTATTTTCAGTTAGAAAGCCCCAAACTGTCATGCCATTTTGCAGAAAAGCATGGTTGAAATCTCAAGCTATTTCTTCCGTGCGTTTATTTTTATTTGAGTGCTGTAATGTATCCTTGCTAGTAATGTGGATTGCCGGTTAATGTCTCATGGAGTTGGTTACCATCAGCATAATAACAAATTACCCAGAGGAAAATGAGCAAAGATTGATATCAGATGATTTAAAAGCTGAGTGAAAAGCTCAGGTGGTTTACAATCATTTGAGGACCTCAAGATTAATTTATAACTTGGTAACCCATTCAAACTCCCCTTCATCATTTATCCTCAAATAAAGAGATGACTTAAATGCTCAGTTACCTAAAGGCCTCCTGCCTGAAGCAACAGCAAGCCACTCCTTTTTAAATAGCTGTTTTCATTATAAGTCATTACCAAAATGCTGACTTTAAGAAGTCATGCAAATGAGGAAGCAGAAAATCTGGCATTCTCTCAGATATAGAGACTTCGTGGAACCCACTCTCTGTGGATTTGACATCAAGTAAAGAGCTGTTTGACCAAAATTGAAAGAGGAGTCCTGGCAAAATTGTTTTCAAATGAATTATAAGATTTAATGGAGTGACTGATATACTTTAGAGAATAATTTAACAAGATTTTTAAAGAGAGACTAATATCCCAGATGGTCTTGCTTCCCATAATATAACAAGAAATTAGACAACTTGACTTTTGTTTTTAAAGCAAATAATATGATCAGAACATGAAAGGAACCTTTACTGACTGTTCACATTTCAACTCTTGCCATCAGGAACACAATTCAAAGAAAGTATAAATTTTTACTACAGCTCTTGATGAGGTTTCTGTCAGAAATTCAACCTAACTGGTAACTAGAATTGGTCAGGTACAATATTTTGCCACAGTAAGCTTTTCCCCCAGATGAATGTTTAAGAAAAGAAAATACTTTTCATAAATAACTGAATAACAACAAACATATTGCAAAATATCAGATCATGTTTATTAATTCCCATGGCTCTCCAAAGAACAGAGAACTTGATATTCCAGTTTTTACACAGAGATGTCATTTGATTGCACAGTGATAGGATATGAAATATTCTCAAATATTTTAAACCGATTGTCCTTACGGAGGTAGAATGGGATGTCTCACTGCTACTCTTTACATGGAGCAGCTGGCCACCAGTACTGCTGATGCCAGATGCCAGGAAACAATTCTTTATGTTTACTGATGGTGGCTAGTCTGAAAAGTAAAATAAATAAATAAATAAATAAATAAATAAATAAATAAAATTGCCAGTAAAAAGATCCAATGCTTGAAAGAAAAATGATGGCCTCCTGATGAAGAGAAATGTAATCTTCATATTATTAACCCAGGCTTCAGTGGTCAGAATGACTTTTGATGTCATCAAAATGGCCAGCAAGTAGCTTACCCAGCCAATTAACTCCTTGGGATGATTTTAACTAGACCTCAGCTATTCAGAAGGTTAGTTTTCTTAGACACTTTCAGAAAAACTAAAATTAGATTTCAAATTTCAAACATCACTTGATACTCATCCATGCTTTTGCATAATTTTGGCCACCAGGAAGGAGTGTCCAATAGAAAGTACCCACTGACTTCTATTAACTTCACTGAATGAGGTTCTGATACGCGTTCCTCAGTCACGTGGGATTTAAGCAGGAAAAGCCACAGTGATAAGAGGCATTATACAGACCCACAGAGGTCAAATGTAAGGTTTGTTTTCTATGATAAGTCATCTATGGTATTTATGAGCTTGGTAAATAAGAATGTCTTTTTCATCTATGTGATTGGGACATTATCTAGATAACAGAAAAGATACCAAACACCCTTAATACTTAAAAACAAGGCTGCATATTTATAACATGCTATGATTGAACAAGAACAACATAGGGATACCAAAATGGTGGACTGAAACAGCAGATTGGGTTGGTACACAGAAGAAACTCCGGTTGACAATTTGACCATTTATTAGTTTGGACACCTTGGGCAAGTGACTCGATGTCTCACTTTGTTCAGTTACTAAGTGGGGATAATAACATTACCTACCTGATGGTACTGTAGTAAGGACTGGATGTCTTTATATATATATATATAAAATACACTTAGAATTATATCAGGCATATATAGAAGGCCTTATGACTGCTGCTAATGGTATTTCTGGTGCAAACTAAGTGCCCAGGAGAATATGGCACATTATAGCTGCAACTTATTGATATTGTCTACTATTTTTTCTAGAAGGAACTGGAACATGACAATAGGTTCCAGGGAATAAGTTATCAAAGTAAACTCACTTAATTCTGAAACAAGTAATAGCCAGAGGCCTATGGACAGCTCGTCTATATGGAAAAAGGAAAGAAACATTTCTTAAAGAGAACTCTTAAGGTGATTGAGAGCAACTGATTTGTGAGACATACACCAGAGTGAGAAAAGTCTTAAACTAAAGACATCAGTCACAAGAGTCAATGAAACAAAGAGAAAGGGAAAATTGGACAGGAAAAAAAAAACTTTGTCAACAAGGTAAGAATGGGTAGAGAAACATTGACTCCAGTGATTGAAAGGAGGAAAGTAAGGAGAGAATATACCAGTCAAAATGTATGGCTTCCCCATAGTGGTCAATCAGGCTGCTGGGTAGCCAGGTTCTGAGAAATACTGATGTACTGTCAAATTAACCAAGTTGGAGAGAATCTATTTTAAGCTCAGTTATAAGTTCAAAAGATATGAAAAGTATACAAGTATCACCTTAAACAAAACAGGTAAAGCACTACATCCAAGATACTTTTGAAGGAAAGAAATATTAAAAGATTATTTTCACACACCAGACCCGTAACAATACCCAAGGATACTTGAGACTCCTCGAGGATCACTAGACCAGATATGAACTCTCCTCCACTGTCCCCTCTTCCAAAAAGCTCCTCCTTGTTTGTTAGCAGATGACATCACCGTAGAACCAAGTGCCTATACTCAATGCCTCCCTTCCTCTCTTTCACCTCCTTAGCCAGTAAGACAATAAATTCTGCTGACTGTCTCTCCCACTTCTCTCAACTCTATCTCGCCCATGCCTCCTAGCCACTGCCTTGTCTAAGACATCCCATCATTCCATTCACCTGCTTAAGGTTTTCCACCGACTCTTGTTTCCCTGTACGTTAAAATTCAGACTCCTTGGGATAGCATATATGGTTCTTGACCATACCCAAGCCGGGACTGAGCAGCACTTACTGAGGTGATTGTTTAACTGGTTTGTGATGCAGAGGGCTTAATTTTGCTGGATTTTTTTTCTTCTCAGCCAAGGTCAGAAAAAAACAATGACAAGAGAAAGAGCACCTCACCAATCATGTTGTTCCCTACTGAGTCAATTCATTAAACTCTCCTTCACGTAACAAACCATGGATTTTTCACAACTCTGGACATCTGAACATGCTATTTCCTCTCTCTCTCTAACTGGCAGGCTCCCACCCATCCATCAAGATTCAGCTCAAATGTCACCTGCTCTATGCAGCTTTTCCCAGCTTCCCAGGGCAAAGTTTATTCCTCTCCACAGCATTTTTGTACCTCCCTCATGAAATATATTTTTCATTTAAAATCTCAATAGCCAGGATCTCCAGGGCCAGGAATCACTCACAGGAGGTGCTTAATAAATGTCTATTGAACAAACTGAATCTCAGAGTGTCTAAAATGACAGTTCCATCAGAAGCAAGTAACAAAGCAAATGTATCAATGAAAATAATTCTTTCAAGACAGATGGATGGAAATCAGTTAAGCAGAAAAGGATTCCCAGGAGATATGGCTGGCAAAAAATGCACAGTTAAAAATGAGCTGGAAAAGACTTAGAATAAAAATAATTTATATCTCAAATCACTATTTACTTGTGATTCTAACCTTGAGACCATTTTAGCTGGATAAATGTATTCATACTGGTGGGGAAAAGCCACATTTTTCATTATTTGGTGCACACCAAGCAGTATACCTTCTACTTTTCCCCCAATCATTTTTTTAGTCCTGGATCTTGTCCACTGACTTGTCCATTGCCAATCTTTGCACACTCTCCATGAGACTTCAGAGTCCCTCATCCTTACCACATTTGTGAGCAAAAGTGGGTGGCAGTGACTACTTGGTATCACCACATACCTACTAGCAAAAAGGAGAAAGGACCCAGCCTCTGATGGCCCTGTCGACTGAAGTCCTATCTGCACCCTAGTAGGGATATGGGGAAAGAAGTTATAGCCAGGACTTCCCTCCCTACCACCACAGCATTTTTCTTTCTTTCTTTCTTTCTTTCTTTTCTTTTTTTTTTTTTTTTTTTGAGTTAGAGTCTCACTCTGTCGCCCAGACTGGAGTGCAGTGGCCGCTCCCGGCCACCGCAGCCTCGACCTGCTGGACTCCGGCAATCCTTCCGCCTCAGCCTTCCAAGTCGCTGGAACTACAGGCGTGGGCTACCATGCCCCGCTAA
>CAUYQG010148782.1:0-11583 GCA_963574415.1 Tarsius wallacei
ATGGATGGATGCATGGATAGATGGATGGACAGATGGATGGATGGACAGATGGATGGAGAGATAGACAAATGGACAGACAGATGGACGGACGAATGGATGGATGGAGAAATGGATGGACAGACAAACAGATGGATGAATAGACGAATGAACAGATAAGTGGAGAGATAGACAAATGAACAGACAGGTAGATGGACAGATAAATGGATGGATGGATGAATGGATGGACAGATGGATGGAAAAATTAATGGAAGGATAAATATATGGATGGACGGATGGACAGATGGATAGATGAACAGAAGATGAATGGAAAAATGAACGGATAGATGGGTAGATGGATGAATGGGCAGATGGATGGATGGATGGATGGGTGGATGGATGGATAGATGGTTGGAATCTCAAACTGGAACATGTCTCTGCAGTCAGCCATGTTGTGCATGCTTCACTCGGGTGGACAGACATTCTGCGTGTACACACACGCACACGCGAGTGCACGCACACACACACACACCTTTGTGGAGCGCACCTAAGTAAACATAGAGACTCATGCAACTTAAAGACATTTCTGACACTCAGGCTGTTCTGAACCGGGGGCATCAGGCTGGCCAGCCGAATCGAAGAGGTTCAATGAGAGGCACGGGTCGCCGCTCTGTGGGGAAAAGCAGGGCGCCTGTCATGGGCTGAATGTCTGTGCCCCCCCCAGTTCATGTGTTTGAGTCCTAGCCCCCAGTGGGCTCTTCCATGGAGGTGGGGCCTCTAGGAGGTGATCGGGTCATGAGGGATTAGATCCCTCATGGGGGAGACCCGAAGCATCCTCTCACTCTCTGCTCTCCACCATGTGTGGATGCAGCAAGGAGGGGGCTGTCTACGAGCCAGGAACCAGGTCCTCACCAGACACTGGCTCACCGCACCTTGATCTTGGACTTCCCAGCCCCCAGAAATGTGGGAAACACATCTTTGTTGTTTAAGCTGCTCGGTCTGTGGTATTTTGTTGCGGCAGCCTACACTGCCTCAGCTAGATACACCAGTGTAGGGACGATCCAGAGGGAGGAGGATGGCATAGCACGTGTGCTCGGTTGCTGGTGTTCACTGGTGTTCCAGTTCTGCTATTCCTCGGGGGCACCACGCTGCGCTGTGTCTCCTAGCCTTCTGTGCTGCTAGGCGTGGCCACGTGATTGAGTTCTGGCCACTGGAATGTGGGTGAAACTGACGTGCATGACCACCAAGCCTGTATAGCCCTCCCTTGTGCCCTTCTCCTAGGGTGTTGAGAGAAGGGAAGATGACTGGGTCCCTGCATGACTCCGTGGAGCAGAGCCCTCTGGTAGACGGCTGAGTAGTAAGCCACTGAGATGTGGGGGCCACTTGTTACAGCAACTGGCATTACTCATCCTGACCAACACAGAGGAGATGAGGGGGGTGAGAGGCAGGGATTCTTCCTTCGCACAGAAGACTCTAGGAAAGGGGGCGGTCTCAGCTCAGTGGAGTCTAGATGTCAATGGCTGGCTCCCAGGATGGGACATGAAACACTCCTCCCTATGACGTCAGACTGGTGGACACATGTAGAGGAAGAAGGTCAGGAGGGCTTCATTCTCCAGGGGTGACAGGTATCAGCGAAAGGGCACTTGGCATCCAGCCGCTTGACATGGGGGCCAAAACTGCTGTATGTTTTTTTGAGTTGGAATCTCACTCTGTTGCTCAAGCTGGAGTGCAGTGGCACACTCATGGTCACCCCAGTGTCGACCCACTGGGCTCTGGTGATCCTTCTGCCTCAGTCTTCCAAGTAGCCAGTACTACAGGCGTGTGCTACCATGCCCGGCTAAGTTTTGATTTATTGTAGAGACGAGGTCTCACCAAGTTGCCCGGGCGGGTCTTGAACCCAAGAGCTCAGGCAATCCACTCGCCTCGGACTCCCAAAGTGCTGGGATTATAGGCTGAGCCACCAAGCCCGGCCAACTGCTGTATTTTTAAAAGGAGAGGGAAGTAAAAATAAGTCTAAAATGATAAAAACTTAATAAGTTAATTCCATCTGAATTTAGCAAGGCTTGGGCGCCCCCCTCCCCCCCATTCTTAGAGTAGACGCATGACAAAGAAACATTGTTTTCTCTTACTTTCAATATTTTTTCCCCAACAAAATCATCTAAGGGCACGACTGACATTCATCTGTTCACATTTGACTTTTTCTTCTTGCAGATCTTTGGTTCAGAAATGATTTTTTTTAAAGTTCAAGGGCTTAATCACCATCTCCATGGGCTTCTTTTAATCCTTTGAAATTAAAATAATTGTCTTTCATAAGTTCAGATCCAGGCTGGATTTAATACTGCTGGGTGACTTTTCTTTCTTTCTTTCTTTTTGAGTCAGGGTCTCACTCTGTCTCCCAGGCTGGAGTGCAGTGGCACGCTCACGGCCACCCCAGCCTCGGCCTGCTGGGCTCAGGCAATTCTTCTGCCTCAGCCTTCCAAGTAGCTGGAACCACAGGCGTGCGCCACCATGCCTGGCTAATGTTTTTGATTTATTGTCGAGACGAGGTCCGGCCAAGTCACCCAATCTGGTCTCGAACCCCTGGGTAGCCCTCTCACCTCTGCCTCCCAAAGTGCTGGGATGACAGGCATGAGCCACCTGGTCTGGCCTTGCCGGGTGACTTTTGGATCGGTAGACATCCTCAAGTGACTGCCGGACACGAGATATTGCCAGAGTCACATGACAGATGCCTCTGGAGGGTCCCCATCCTCTGCTCCCTCGAGGACATGCTAGGCGAGACCTTTGCGATGCCACCTCCCACCCGAGAGACTTGGAGAAGCGTCCCTCGGTGGGGGGGGGGTGTCCTCTGGGAACCCTGAACGCACATTGCAATGGGAGTCTGGGCCAGAGGGGCCGACCCTGCTTTCTGCTGGAAGGTTCCCAGGCCGCTGTTGACCCCGATTCCTGGCCCTCCCCACACTTCCTACGACTGTTTTTCTAGCCTACTTCGTCTGGGGGGCGTGGAATATCACAGCGGGTAGGAAGTTTTTGCTCCAAATCCAAACAAAGAGAAGAAAAACGAGCACCAAAGGAACGAAGGCCGAAACGAAAACAAAGCCTCAGAACACTCCTGGGAAACAGGAACGCCCAGGGCCTCTTTACACATGGGGAACCCAGGCCCTGCCACAGTGACTCCAGCCAAGGGCCAAGGGTAGCCCCGCATTGGGCATGTTCTCTGGGCATTTGCTGGCCTTGGTGCCCGGGGAAGACTCCCGGCCTCTGCCACGGCCTGGGGAAGCCTCTGTGTGGACGTCGGCGGGACAGTATTCCAGACACCTGAAGTTTCTGGTGCTGTCTCCTCTCACTGGCTCAGGGCCTTGTTTCCCCGCTGTCCAATTTCACGTGTAGGCTTCCATTCAAAGGGGTGTCAAGTTTAAGGAAAAGTCTTTCTTGGAACCAACAGCTGGGTTCTAGTCGCTGTTAGGGCTCTGTTCCATGCCGCCTCCTCAGGGAAGCCTTCCCTGACTTCCCTGGACACTCTGTCTTCCCTCACCCCATCTGATGGTCTTCCTAGAATGTGTTGCCCCCTAAATTCGGAGGCTCACTTTTATATCTTCCACACTTGCAGGCAACCCCATGGGGGAAAATTCTTTCCCTGTCTTTTTTTTTTTTTTGAGTCGGAGTCTCACTCTGTCGCCCAGACCGGAGTGCAGTGGCCGCTCCCGGCCACCGCAGCCTCGACCTGCTGGGCTCCGGCGATCCTTCCGCCTCAGCCTTCCGAGTAGCTGGAACTACAGGCGCGCGCTACCACGCCCGGCTAATTTTTGATTTATTGTAGAGATGAGGGCTCGTCAAGTTGCCCAGGTGGGTCTCGAACCTGCGGGCTCAGGCAATCCACTCACCTCAGCCTCCCAAAGAGCGGGATTACAGGCTGAGCCACCGAGCCCGGCTTCAAGTTCTTAAATTATAGCTATCCAGACTAAAGTGGCAGCTCCAAAGGCATTGCTAGAAGTGGGTAAGACATGACAAGAGAACAAACATTTTGGCCCTCAAGGACAAGAATGTTATTAATTCCAGTGTCTAGAAAACTACTTTAAGCACATTCATGTAAAATATTTTACTTTGCTTTTTCTTTGTATCACTTATTACTATTTAATCTTATACCATAAATTCATTGGTTTAATGGGGTTTTTTTAACCCTCTTCTTTACTAGAGTGTAAATAAACAAGAGTAGAGCTATTTGTTGGATTCTTAGGCATAGAAAAGTACTTTATACTTAGTTGTGGAAGGAATGGCTCTCTATAATGTATGTATGAAAACATCTTAGCTGTTTAGCTCGGCATGAAAGGCCTGTTTATAAATAACCATCCCACCACATTTTATCTCCTTCCTCTAGTAAGTAAAAATCTACTCTAAATAGGCCATTTCCATGATGTATTTTGTGTACTCATAAGTCACTATTAATATTGTTCTCATGTCTTCTTCATGTCTGTCTGCCAAATCAAACTAAACCAAAGTCTTTCCATCTTCTCTGCAAAAACTTCATTAACCTATATCTACATCTTTTTCTCATACGCCTCTGTCTCTTAAATCACTTATCTGAAATACCTAATTACTGTAAGGACAAGGGTTGGGGTTATGTACAACAGCATCTTTAAAACTATATGTGGTAAAAAACATAACAGTTTTTAAAAATTATCTAAATTTCCAATCTGTCAGGTACTGATACTTTTGCAAAGCACACTGGTATGCTTTATGCCAGGCTGCTATAAAAGTTGCTGAATGCTTATACTTAATTTCTGCATTTATCTCATCATGAACCAGTTATAAAAAGTTCACAGATCACAACAGTCTGTGGGTCATACTTGGAACATCAATGAACCATTATACCATTTCACATTCCTCCACAGAGCCTACATCTCAAATAAGTATTTGACTTCTGATGGTAATTTCATGCTTACACTTAGCCAGTCATACTACTAGAGAATAAGTGTGATATAATCTCAGATTATAAAAATTTGTGACGAGTTTTAATCACAGTTACCCGATAATTAAAGGGGAGAATTTATAATATGCAGTGACTATGTGATTTGAAAATGTAAATTCAGAGCATTTGCAAAAAAAAAATAAAAAGGGAGATAAACATTTTTAAAATTTTTAGTTGTTTCAGTAGTAATTGATGTGGTAATTATAATTACTATTTTTAGTGCCATGTAGGATAAAGCAAATGAATAATTATAGGGTATGTGAATTATAGAATACCCTGAGTCCTCTAAGGAACAAAATATTCTGTATGTCTCAATGTAGATACCTAGAAACAAATATAAATAGAGCCCCACTCTATATACTTAAAATGCCTAGAAACAATGACCAACCTAGTAGGAATAAGCACCCTTAGCATACAGATTGAAATTTTAAAATATAATTTTCCATTAAAAAAAAGGGGGCTTCTTGGAGAACTGGTTGACTCCATCATGCCCATAGCAGAAAACAGACAAAATGAGCCTGAAACCTCTTAAAATTCTAGACAGTAATCCATCAAAGACTATTAAGGTCATGTCAAAAGGACTTAGGAGCCAAAAGAAGAGCCTCCAGGTGACCAGAGATGGGACAATTTGAGCTTTAATAAGGAAAATAATGATAACACATTGCAACCTACCAGAAATGTTTAATCCATGAGCTTAGGAACTGGGTAAATAAAAGGAAAGAATTAAGCAATATTTTCTGTGCCTTTCCTGTACAAGTTCTGGTAACTGAATACTAAAAGAAAGGAAGTAACTCCTTATAAATTTACTTCAGCAAATAAATAAAAACAAAAGTAATTAGGATATATCTATTTTGCAACTTGCAATAAATTAATGGATCTAGGCATTGAGCATAAATGGCTGCTAGCATAAAAAGAGAGCAAAAACCAGGCATTATGCACCTCCTGAAAAAAGAACACAACAGAGATCATTCCTGAATCTGAACATGGCTCTGGATCAAGCTGTCAATTTGCAGGGAATACAAGGAACAGTAAAACATGCTGAATTGCTATGAATATGTGATCAGCAAAATCCAGACCATGGGAAACTACAAGTGAAGTGATCCAGTTCTTTAACAGGTTAATTCTAAGAAGTATGAGGGAAGAAGGAATAATCTGTAAGATTACAAAAAGATATTTTAATTAATTTGAGTTAAAAAAAAATGCCATTAAACCCCAGCAAGATAAAGTTATAGTATATGTAGAAAGGCACAGTTGAGTGATTAAAAAAAAAAAAAATCTAGCCCAGCACAGTGGGTTATACCTATAATCCCAGTACTCTGGGATGCTGCACTGGGAGGATTGCTTGAGCACAGGAGTTTGAGACTAGCCTGGTCAACACAGCGAGACCTTGTCTCTACAAACAAAAACAAAAACAAAAACTAGTCGGGTGTGGTGGCATGCACCTGTAATCTCAGCTACTCTGGAGGCTGAGGATCACTTGAACCCAGGAAGTTGAAGCTATATAGGAGGGGGCTGTTATTGGGAGAAGGCATCTGAAGTGACTGACAACGTTCTATTGCTTCAACTGGGTTGTCATTACAAGGTTGTTTACCTCGCAGTAAGGTGAACCAAGATATACATACCTGTCTGTGATTTCTTTCACAATAGCAGACTTAAAAACAGCAATGCAAAAAATTAAATTTAGGATGCATATGAACAGATTTCTAATATTTTCTAACCACATCCCAAATGTTCATTTATACTATAGCTTTGTCTTGCTGGGGTTTAATGGCATTTTTTCGTTGTGGTACACAGAACCCCTCTCTTCCTTTTCTTCTGAGACTACTAGTCTACATACAAACTAATGAGCTAACACTACTTGAATATCTGACATGTAAATATTCTTAACATATTGCATGTTAAGAGTACAATAACTCATGGATGTGAGGATGATCTAGCTGCAACATCCTTCACCTTATTGATCACCAGTGTTGATTAGACTGATCTGGCTAGCTAGGCAGGTGTCCCCTTAGAAGCTGCATGCTCAGTCGAAGAGGACGACCATCCCCACTAGAGGGGGGCGGTTCTTTGGTCAAGGATATACAGAGTTGCTGTGCTCTCCTGCTAAAATCTCTGAACAAGCTCTCAAGAGTACAAAAATGTAAATACACTAAATTTTATAAATGGTGCATTAGAACAACATTAATTTTAAATGGTACTGGGCGGCTGTTAAAATAATTTTCTTACTTATTTGCAATTTTAAAACAATATACAGAAATCAGATAAGAAATCAAAGACTCCCCTCAACCTCCCTGCCTCTTTACCTCATTCTCAGAGATAACCACTATTAATACTTTGGTGTATATTCTTCTATATCATTATGTTTATATAGATTTTTCTAACACTTCTAATAATATCTTAAAAGATACAATCTTGAAGTGATCAAAGATCACATTCATGTTCATATTTGTCCTTCAAAAGGGTTAATAACAATTTATATTTCAGCAATGAATCAGAGTGTCCACTTTCCCATACTTTGAATGATAATGGCTTTTTTTAATCCTTTGAATTTTTGCTAATCTGATAAAATTGGTATCTTGTGGTTTTCATTGCTATATGGTTTAGATTACTAATGGCAACAATGATATAATATTGGTCATTTATATTTCTTCTGTGAAATGTTTTTTATATCTATATGTCCTATATTTCTAATTACAAGTTTAAAAAATTATCTATTTGAGAAACACCCTATGAAACATAGATATTTAAACATTTTCTGTAATCTCTGTTGACATTACTTTCTCTGACCTTTTAGCTTTATACTATTTTCCCATACATCATTTGCTTAAAATCTTCATTCTGTATAATTTTAATGTAGTTAGGCATAAAGGCATCAGGCTTATACATTCATTAATAAGTAAAAGAAAAGTTTATGTACCTTACACAGACCTAACAGAGTGTAAGAATGCAAATAAATCTTTCGGTGAAAACAAACAAACAAAAATAGTTACCTACTGATACTTTCATAAAGATGCTCCAGATGGAAGGATGGTTGACAAAAAATAAAATAATGCTATTTCCAGACAGGTCACGATGAGTGAAAGCACGCATCAGAATTATGAAAAATCACTGTGCTGTTTGAATACTCTAGAATGGACAAAGTCATACATATAGCTCCATTCTGATAGAAGAGATCCTTTTCTCTGTTCCAAGAGATTACATTTTACAATTATATGATTACTCTAACCGATCTGTCAAAAAGTCTTCAAATACATGCAGTTTAAAAATGAGGTTTTGGAAATAAGCTATAAATTGGTTCTTAAATACAGAAATAATCCCTGAGTCATTTTCGTCATCTATAAATTGGAAATAATAATATTCCTACCTCACAGGGCTGTTTTAAGGATTAAATGGGATTGATATACGTAAAGCACTCAGAAGGGAGTATGGCAATTAGTAAATGCTACACAGATGTTTTCTGTAATTATTACCTGTGTCCTGCACAGCAAAAGCCCTCAAAATGACTGCTCTCATGCTTTTTCTTAAATATTCTCTTATCAGTCTCTGGCCATCACTATACCTCCAAAACTGCTCTTACAAAGTCACTTTTATAGTTTAGTTCAGTGTTCTCATTTTACTTGGACTAAAAGCATCATTGGACATAGCTGACTGCTCCTGATTCACTTGGCTTCAAAGACACATACTTACTTGTCTCTTATTCTCCTTTCCTGGTTCTTCCTCATCTCTCCGACTCCTAAACTTTGAACTATTCCACCTCTGAGGACCTGTTGACTTTAATATCTATTAGGCTTGCTCCATCAGTGCTCTCCTCATGATTTTAAATAAAAACTACAAGCTAACAATTCCCAAATGTATATCTCTAGTCCAGACCTTTCCTCTGAACTCCAGATCCATATATTGCCCTCCTTAATTTGGACTTGTAAAAGTCTTTTTAACATGTCCCAGGAATAATTCTTGACTCACGCTCCTATACCTGTTTCTCCCAGATCTTTCCTAACTTAGTGAAAGTTCAGGCCTCAAATTTGGGAATCATCCTGAATCCTTTCTCTCTCATATACCCCACTGCCAGTACTGTCACTTCCACAATGAAAATACATTCAGAATCTGATTACTTTTCACTGCCCCAGTGCTACAATCACCATTCCCTCTCACTTAGGTCATAGTAACAGTCTCTTCACTTAGCAGCTTATGGTCTACTCTCAAAACAGTAGCCATTGTTGTCTTTTTAAAAATATAAATCACAACATGTCTTTGATATCCTCCAAACTCCTCATGGCCTTGCTTATAATTAAACACCAAAGTCCTTAAAATGTCTTACAAAATCCCTGTCTGTTTTGACCTCATCTTCTAATACTCTCCTCTCATTGCTCACACACTACAGCAGCCACACTGATCTCTTTGCTGTTACTTGAACTGCCACACACACACACTATTTCAAGGCCTTCAACTGCTGTTTTCTCTGAGTAGAATGATCTCCCTTCAGATGTTTGCATGGCTCCTTCAGGTCTGTTTTACCTCCTCAGTGAGGCCTTTCTTGATATCCCATTTTTGGTTGTCTTAATTATCTTCCTAAGCTTAATTTTTCTCCATATCATCTATAGGTATCTGACATAATATCTATTTAATTTTTGTTAAAAAAACTGAAGCACTATATACATATATAAAAATATATATGTACAAATAAATGGCACAAATTTTAAATATACAACTCAAAATTTTACACACATGTACAAATACACCTATATATGCTCCTATGTAAACCTACACAGAGAACATTTAAAAAAACCCAGAAGGCTCCCTCATGAGCTTCCCAGTTGGTAATATTCCTCTAGAATTGACTATTCTGACTCCTAGCAATACGAACTGGTATTTGCCTGTTACTTAACTTTACTTCCAAGGAATCACATACTACATACTCTGACATACTCATAATTATTTATGGTCTTGTCATGAGTATCAGCATGCAAGCTTCAGAAGGGTTGGATTTTATCTACTTTACTCATTGCTACACATACAATGTCTATAAAAGAGGGCTTAGAGTATAGTAGGTGCTTAAGAAATATGCATGGAATGAATGAATAATCAATATAGCACCTAACTAAAAACCTAAAACCAAGACTTCTATGATTACTTTCACATTTAGGAAACAAAGAGTAAAAGTTTCTTACACACAGTTAATACTGTATGAACACTTTAAAAGAGCGATTGAATTTGAGGATTCATGACTTCCATATCTCAGAGCTCTGTTATGTTCTTTTATTCTCTTCTCACAGTGTAACAGAATGGCTAATTTTCTAGTAAGCTAGCAACCACCCACTTAACACGTAAGACATTTTAATCAGGCCAGTAATTTGCTCTTCAGACAATGCCCTTTCCCCTTTATGAGATCAAAAATTTTTCACAAAAAATTAAATGTAACTTCCACAATGATCCTTGCTACTAATTTAGTATCTTCCAAGTATTCTATATTTTAAAAATTACTTTGATATCCATTATTTCAATTGAGTTTAATTACAAGCTTAGAGGTAATTAGTAGTCATTCTTTCTATGTGAGTATTCTGAGAACAAAGTAAAGAGAGCATTGTTTAGAAATAATAAAATATTTGCCCCATGGCTTATTTGTAAGTATAATGCTTAATGTCCAAATAGTGGGAAGAATTAAAAAGTTATCTTTTTGTTATTATTTTAACTGTACTGTGGGCAAATATTATACTCTGTGAGTTTCAAAAGAATGTGTAATCTCAAGAGGTTGGAGACAACATTCTTTTTAAATCAATTAAACCAACCTTGCTGACTGTATCATAAAAATCTTTATCTTGCTGATTTTCTATCTGTTCCATCAGTGACTAAATAAAAAAATAAGAATATATCACTTTCTTTTGTTCTATGAAAGACACTGTTAAGAGAATAAAAGGGCTACTAAATACCAGAAGAAAATATTTACAAATCATAGATAAAAAAAAATTGTATCTAGAATATTTAGAGGGTTTTTTGTGTGTGTGTGTGAGTCGGGGTCTCAGTCTGTTGCTCAGGCTGGAGTGCGGTGGCATGATCATGATCATCACTGCTCATGGCAGCCTCAACCTCGTGGACTCAGGGGATCTTTCACCTCGGCATCCCAAGTAGCTGGGAATACAGGTGCACGCCACCATGCCCAGCTAAATTTTTTATTTTTATTTTTTGTGGAGACAAGTTTCCTCTATGTCGCCCAGGCTGGTCTCGCATTCCTGAGCTCAAGCAATCTATCTGCCTCGGCCTCCCAAAGTACTGAGATTACAGGGGTAAGTCAGCACACCTGGTCAAAAGTTTTATATAGAAAACTCAAATGTATGAACAGAAACAGCTGGCTGTGGTGGCTCATGCCTGCAACCCCAGCACTTTGGGAGGCAGAGGCAAGAGGATAGCCTGAGCCCAGGGGTTCAAGACCAGCCTGGGCAACCTGGTGAGACCTCATCTCTATATTAATTAAAAAAAAAAAAAAAAATTAGCCGGGTTCGGTGGCTCAGCCTGTAATCCCGCGCCTTTGGGAGGCTGAGGTGAGTGGATTGCCTGAGCCCGCGGGTTCGAGACCCGCCTGGGCAAGCAAGACCTCATCTCTACAATAAATCAAAAAATTAACTGGGCGTGGTAGCGCGCGCCTG